>CM031392.1:20943089-21240439 GCA_018350135.1 Citrus trifoliata | reverse complement strand
AAAAATATTAATTTTGTACTATATTATCAATAGTAATATTTCATTTGTGTTGCTATTATTAATAATTTTTATTTACATAATTTAAATTTAAATTAATAAAAAATTATGATTTACATAATTAAGAATATTAGTAATTATTATTAATTTAGAAATATAATAAAATATTTATTTTATTTTCCAAATATTTTTTATTAATTTATTAATTATAAATTATAATTCTATACATAAGGATAAAATTGTAATTTAAAACAATTTACTCCCAATCCAAGACAAAGTAAACAAATAATTAGGATTCTGATTGACAATTCATACTTTTATTTAGTCTAAATAAATACCCTACTTCCACTCCCACTTCACACTCCTAATTGAAGAATTCTCACTTCTCAGGATTCCCACTCCAATCCAATAAATAAACGCAGCATTAATGGCTGGTCAAAACTGTTCCTCAATTTGACACATGTAGGACAAATGTCACGGTGGCAATACAAATTGCCATGTCTGACGATCTAATGATAAGTTCGCTGAAGAGAAACAATTAATGAAGTAGTGGAAGAGACGCATGTTACCGCCAGGACTCCATGAAGAAACCATCTTGAATAATGCTATTTGTTCAATAATAGCACGAAATTTAGGTAATAATTAAAAATTGGTTGATTGAATCAAGTTTTGACTCTAATGGTTTGTTTATGTTAAGTTGTCTTATAAAATATGGGAAATTATTATTTATCTTTTTATTATTTTTATAATAGTCCATAACCTCTCACTATAATTTATAGTTTTTATCTTTATTTTTTAAATTTTTTTAAAATATATTTATACAATACGATTACTTATATTTATATTTTATTCATATTTA
The DNA here is from genome assembly GCA_018350135.1 of Citrus trifoliata. Lineage (NCBI taxonomy): Eukaryota > Viridiplantae > Streptophyta > Magnoliopsida > Sapindales > Rutaceae > Citrus > Citrus trifoliata. Next base: position 21,239,583 of record CM031392.1, on the reverse strand, counting down.
TTATCAATTAAATAAATTATATAAACAAAAATCATAATAAAATGTTTAAATACTAAAAATAAGAAATAAAAATTTCAACGTGAATAAAAAAATTTAATAAATAAAATATTTTTCTCATATTTTTTTATTTTTAAACATCTTTCCTTATAATAAATATATATTTTATATTTTAAAGATAAAAAATCAATCAAACGATTTATTTATCTTTCTTTTCTTTTCTTTTTTATATAAGAGAAGTCATTAATTATTATAAAAATAATATGGTAAATGGCATATATTAATTTTAGTAGAAAGAAAAGCTAATATGATCCCTATAAATAATTTAGACTGTAGTCCTATTTTGAGATTTTTAAAGATTACAATCACCAACGGCCTTGAGGAAAACAAGTTAGCAGGGTCTCCTCCAACGACTAGTTTCCTTTGCACATATTTAAAATTTTTCCTTATTAGTCAGTATTTGCACATATTTAATTTTAAACCGCTTGTAGTCAATCAATATATGAAGAACGTGGCTTATTTTCAATCCAAGAGAATCTTACATTCTTCAATAAGAAACAATAATTGACTAAAATGGAAAGTTAATTACTATTAATCAATCATGTTAATCATTTGGTTGTATTCCAACTTTTATAATCCTACATATAGCATTAATTATTCAACTCAAAAACATAATTATAAATAAGATATTGTATATGTCTATAGAAAGCAAAACCAGACCTTGAGCATAAGAGATAATGTCCTAAAGATAGAGCACTTCTTAATTAATATGTAGGTATTATTGGTTCTTTATGATTCCTAGAGCCAAAATTCATCGGCCTACCTCCCCGGTGAGAAAAATTAGCGGAAGAACAAAACAGAATGTTAATGATTGCCAAAGTAATTGTATTTCTTTCTGTCTTTTCGCCACGCATCTCTAACATTTCTATAGAAGATTCAGGCTTAGGTATTAATAAAGAGGGAATCAATACGTTTGCAACTATTGCTCCGCTAATTTTATATTAATAAAATGAATAATAGTGCATTTTTTAAAACCTTGTCACCGGCCACTATATCATAAAATGATTTAAATTATTATAATTTATAAAATAATACCAAATTATAAGTTTTAAATAAATTTACGCAAGGTGAACACAAGATTCAACCAATTGTTGACATGAAAAATCTGAAAAATGTAAGACATTCACATCCAAGTTAGAATACTGCTTACTCTAGTAATTGTCGCCTTTGAAGAAATGGATAATCGTTCCCAATCATCAGCACTGCTTGTAATCAATTTTGGAGAAATGCATGATCAGCTCTCTTTCAAATCATGATTTTCTTAAAAAATGTATCAAACGGATTAATATTTGATTGAGATTATTTTCTCATAGAGTGTTTTTATGGGAAGAAAATACTTTCTCATAAAATTTAGTACTTAAAAAAATATTTATCTAACCCAAGTCTTGTATGAAAAAGTACATCAAGTACTTTTTCTTCATCCCCATAATGTTTTCTCTATTTTAAGAAATGTAATTTGTTTTATTTTTATAAAAGGTTGTACTTTCCCTTTTTTTTTTTAAAGATAAGAAGTATTATTCTTTTAAAAAAAATGCAGTACTTTTTCTTTTTTTAATTTTTAAAAGGTAAATACTAAATTATATCAGTTATAATTCAAGAACTCTTTTTTAAAAATTTATTATTAGGATAAATGTTAAGTTACATTAATTATAACGTATACAATTTATCTCAACCACACAAAATTATGAAATTTATAATTTATGTGGTTGAAATAATTTATATGTGTTACATTAAACATAATTTAGAGACTTATCTAGTAATTTAAAAAGTACATGTAGTACTTTTTCATCTTTTAAATGTTTTGTCTATTTTAATTCAACACTGCTGAGAATTTGACCCAAGTAAACAGACCAAATTCACCCCAAGACCCGATTCAAATTCAAGGAACAAGATTCTCACGCACACAACTCACCCAGATCAAGAATTAATCACAAACAGAACAAAGAACACAGAACATATTAAGTGGTTCGGCACCAAAGATTGATGCCTACATCCACTGAGAAACCAGCACTGAGCTTTCACTATTATTGAGATCAAAGCATACAAGAGATTAGAAGCAATTACAGAGAACACAAATGGCTAACACTTTCTCTCTCCTCACACCCTTTTGTCTTCCATCCAGATCGTTATGATGATTCCAGAAAACCAGCTCTTTAAACCTCTGTTTTCTGGGTTTGTTACCCTTCTTGGATTCTCGCCAAAACCAACGACTGTAACAACCTCATACACGTGCAAATAACGTGCCTCTTTAAGTGACCTCAAAACGCTTGTGCTGTCTGACGTTTTGAGCTAAGCTCTTTAGACCACGTGCTCTGCATGTGTATTACTTATGCCTCTGTATGAAAAATACGGTTCTGTCGTTCTCAAGCTAAACACTTGACAGAAGACATGTCACCCACTCATACATTTTGCATCCTGCATGTCGGTCGTGGTATTTGAGTTCATACTCCAACAAACAGTCAAACACTAAAATAACTCACATATTGCCTTCGACCATTAAAAATTAAGAATGTTAAATACAAGCCGAGCAGCCCTTTGTGTTGGTTGTTTAATCCTTCTGCGAGCGACCTGCTGGAATTACAATGCTCCAGAAATTGGAATCGGGTTGCTTTTATAATGTAAGTAATTTTTTTGCATATTCCTAAGTGTATGTAGAATCAAAATCCTCTCTTGAACTTAATTTTTTTTGAATTTTTTAAAATTTTATACCTTTTAGTAATAATGTATAAATAAAATTATAATTTTTATATTTTATTTATTAACTACCAATCAATAAAAAAATTGTACCTACTAAAACTTCTTAATCCGTGTGAATAAATATGATGCAACTGCACCCGATTTACCATGCCACAGATTTTGGCAAATTAATTAGTTGTCGTTTTACGATGGTGTGTAATCACTACAGAACACTTTTTCTTGCATCACTGCCTTCCTATAGTATCTCCACCATATTAAGCCCTCTATGACCACAAATATCCCGCCGCAAAAAGAAATTCTCCTTGCAGTGACTTGGTGGTGATGTTCAACTGTTCAGTTCTTTTTGTCATTTTCATATGAGTTTGCTGCTTTTCATATATGTATGCTTTGCATAAAATCCTCTCCTTTTACTTATTTTAAAAGAAATATTATTAAAATCTTGTGATTTTAAGTCGTTTAGATGGCCTCTAAAGGTTCGTAAGATTGACTGATTTTTAAATAGTTTTATGAAATTAATTACAAAATTCAAATCATAAAAGAAGTTAAAAAGATTGATTTGGCAAATCCCTCTACCTTTAATAAAAAAAATAAAAAAAATGTTTGGACAAAAGCATTCATTAGGTGAATTATTCTCCTGTTAATTTTGGATACCTACTAGAATGGAGTCTGGTACCTTGCTTCAAATAACTGAATGCTTTTATTCTACTTCTGCTATTATAGTTATAACAAAAATTTGGCCTATTTATCACAACAAAATTCATTGCTTTATTTCCTTTTTAACCTTGTCTAATTAACATGAATTCATGAATTATGTTGGCCATATTTTTTTTTTTTTAAAAAAGTAATGATAGGCTGAAGCAATATTTCAAGAGAATTTTATCCCAAGTGATGATCACGTCGTTTTCATTTATTACATGGTTATCAAATTTCAAACTACGACTAGCGCATAATTTCGGATGAAATTTCTTAAAATATATTAGTCGTCAAGTGCAATATATATATATATATATATATATTATTGTTTCATAACAGTTAACAGGCTTTCACATTTACAATGGATGTGCCAAAGTTACGTTACAGTACAGAAAGAACAATTGGAAAAGTCATACTTAATACAGTTACCAATATCCAGCTAATAGAACGTACGCAAGTAAGATGGTTATGCATTCTGTAACATTAATTAAGCTGCATTAATAAGCAGCACTAAACTAATTAATTATATGATTATATATAAAACCTCTCTAAAAAGCAAATGCAGTTAGAAAAACTGCAAGCATTCCTGGAGCAGCGAACCAAAAGTTGGAAGACCAGAGAGATGGAGCACTACTAGAGGGTGGAGGCGTAGAAGAACTTGAGCCCTCTCCGGGTTCAGCTGGAGTTGATGATGAACTCCCGCCGGAGCTAGGAGGAGGTGTAGAACTTCCAGTATGACCCGGAGAAGGTGCTGGACTTCCGTTGTGGCTCGGGGAAGGTCCTGGACTTTCTCCAGGGCTTGAAGCACCGGGGAGAACATTGATCTCAACTTTCTGGCCAACTTGGCAGTGACCTGGTATTCCGCAAAGAAAGTAATGATGACCGGCCATTTTGAGAGTGATGGAGTCCATGCCCGTGGTGTATTCCTCAATCGGAGCTTTTGCATTGCAAGATTGGAAGTCTTCGTGGCTCACTTGTCTCACGTCGTGCATGGCCTTGTTGTACTTGAAAACTGCATTATTTATGCGTGCAATTAGGCAAAAAGACGGTAGTTGATCAATTATATAATCTTCTTAATTCACCATGATAGAAATATAAATGTTTATATATATAATTATTTTCAGGTGCTGGTACACTCTTTTTTTTTTTTTTATGTCGGATATGTTTTTAAACCATACAATTTAAGAGAGATATTTTTTAATAAATTATAAAACCGTACAGTTTAAAAGATTTAGAAACTTAACTCTCTTAAACCTTAAAATTAAAAATGTGCTTGTATTAAAAAAAAAATAAGAACACCCACACTAGAAAAGAACTCTTTATATGTATTTACAATTTCAAGTTTTATTTACAATCATAAACAACAAATTTTAGAATTTGGAAATGAAGAGATCAAAAAATGGATCATCACACAACCTACTTAACTTAGGTGTTTGTTGTGGAGTCTTTTATTAGCTGGTGGGACTCTCCTAATTCGTTTGAGTTAAAATCTCTCTTTTACGATGATGCACACAATTTTCCAACCAATAAATTTTGCTGATATTCATTTATGTTCTCACATGCTTTTGCATTGCTTTTCGATCTAGTGTTAATCTTTCTTTTTTATTTTTTTTTTCTTTTGGACTAACGCCACTCTAGTCTCTTTCCCATCCATGTAAGTTGGGGTTAGTACCTCAAACTTCTTATTTTCGACACAAAAATTTTTATCCCCTGAACTATTATCATTATTTTTTTCTTATTTAGCCTAATAACAATCTAGTCCTCTCCCCATCTATACGAGTAGGGGATAATTTAAACATCAAACTCTTGTTCTCAACGCTACAGATTTTATCAAATCATTTTATTGACACCCATGATCCAATGTTAACTTACTTATATTGATCTTTTAATAATCTTCTATCATGACAATATTTATAAGTAAAGATTTAATTACCTATATATATTTTTATTCAATAACTATCATTTACAATATTTTAAAAATCAACACAAAAATCATGTCAGCACTAAATTCAAATTATTTTAAAATTAATCTCTCTTTTTCTGCTATAATGTCATTCATGTGAGGCTAACTGTCTCTCGTAATGACTAGGTGGATTTTTTTTTCTTATTTTGCAATAAAATTCTTTCATTGTGGAGGTTCGCCAGAAAAATAATAATAATATGGAAGAAACTCACCAAGCGTGTCTCCGACATGGAATTGTTTTCCTTCTGCCCATTTGCTGTAATCAATATGGCCTTGTATGGTCCAACCGGCGTCATCACCAACGGTGTACGTAGCTGCCATGGCAGCTCCAAAGAGAGCCATGATTGTCAAGGAAACCACAACACTCTTGGCCATTGCCATTTTTTCTTATTGATTGCAATTAATTACCAAATCTCTGTTGAAAATTTTCTAATAATGATAGGGTATATATAGGGTTCGGTACTTCTTAGCCACCCTGCACTGCTGTCTATATTTAACTTTTGGCCGGTGTTTTGTCCGACTAATATGCAAAGAAACGATTGCCGAACAAAAATTTCAGAGATGGGCTTTATAAAAATAGAATAGTACATGTGATTACAGTTAATTCTCTGTTAAGGAAATGCAGCCATCTCAGCAAATTTAAAATTTAGATGCATCACTTGCTTGTTAACTTATTAAGTTATTGTATAGCTAACGTGGTATTTCTATCGTAGTCTAGTTAGTAGATTCTAAAATTACCATGGGAGGTATGGAAAAATAAGTCATTAATTCTCCTCCAATGTAAGTCTACTTTCCTTTTTAAAAGAATATTTTCTTTAAAAGCTTCCTTATTAGTCTTGTAATTTATTTGCACAAATTCAAAACGATTGCATTTATTATATGAACAAAACGACTTCAGTTTTCAATCAATTACAATCTTAAACTAAAATATGGGTACTTTGTTATTCACATTAAATTTTATGTTTTTATCCAACCAATAATATTTTGACACATCAATTTGCACCAAAAAAAATTTTACTAGAATTTTTATCCCTATTATTACTGTTTATAATAGAAAAGAAAGTTGGCACAGTCCATAAGAAACTTGCTAGCTTGTCTATAAACTTGAGCAGTTAGGCTATACCATAAAATTAGTACGCTTAAAAGGGCCAAAGATGAAGACCAAAATGAAGAAACTACATACTTAAATGGATTATAACATAAAAGTTGTAAACTCTTGAGGAGTCCATACATAAACTATACATGAAAACTGGCAAAATCTCAATTCTGTTCTTTTTTTTCCCTAAAATATTTTTCTGGCCATGGGGTGGCCCTGTACCTAGCCCTGCCTGCCCCAGCTAAACTTATATTAATTATTGTGGATCTAGATTGGTGAAATATAGTTTCTCCTCCCAAAAAAAAGTTAATAATAATAATAATAAAAAGAAAGTGATACTGCAGAAAGAAACTATTTGTTGACGGGCCAGCACAAAGACAGCTATTATATTATTTGGTGTATTCAACAAAGAATTGGTAAAAATAATTGACACCTAATGAATAAGCGCTCCCAATAATTATCAGCACTGCCAATAATTAATCAAAATGATAATTATGAAGAAATGATTGTTTCTTTTGCAAATCAAGGTGCTCTTTGAAAATTAAACAAGCGACGTAGATAATTCATATTTGATTGAGAGTACTTCCTCATAGAAAGCGTTCTCATTACCAGAGAAAGAAAATACTTTCTCGCAAGAATATTGAATACTTAAAAGAATACATGCATGCATAACCTCGAGTACTTTCTTGAAAGTACTCCGAGTACTTTTTCTTTATCTCTAAAATTTTTCTCTACTTTAAGAAATGTACTTTCCTTTAATTTCTTGATTTTCTTAAAAATTATCTAGCCATGTCTTTAGAGAAGTACTACACCAAGTACTTTAATTGTTTTCATCTTTAAAAAATTTTCGTCTATTTAAGTCGACTCTAAAAATAGGTAGCATATTTCCTTTCGACATCTAATGGGCTGTTTGTTTCTGATTCTAACCAGTTGGGCTGTTACAATCTAGTTGCTAAGGTATCTGGTAACATCCATCGGACTGTGTTGTGCTACTGAACTTTTTTTTTTTTAAGTTCATATTGTTTAATAAATACATAAATAAATAATAGGTTTCGGTTCTTTCATTGCATATTTGGATTCATCAATTAATTCTTTTATTTGGTGGGATTCTACTTCTACGCCCTTTGAGATTCGTAGTCTTTTGCATAACAATGAGCTTGGACAGTTAATCATAGCCGTTATTTTTTTAGTTTCTCAGCCATGACCTTTTCTTTCTTTCTTTTTTGTTGTGTAAAGGGTAGGTGCACTAAAAAGTGAGCCAAAAATTAAGAAACTAACAAAAGTTTTTTTGTTTATCTACACCAAAAATTTTTTGTTAACAATTATAAATAATTATAACTTAAAAATCATACCACCTCGTTTTAGAATATATCTTAAAAAGCATTTTAAAATATATTAGTTATTTTATCTTTAATATTACATTATAATTTTACAAATATTACAAGTGTCACTTAGACAATCCCACGTACCATACCGGCATGATGACTTGATGGGATCGTCTCCCATATCTTTCTCATTCAATAAAAATTAATTCGTTCCCCTTTCACGGCAACAGCAAGAGCAAGATCAAATTGGGTTATCCTAAAATAATTCAATGTCATTAATATTTGGTTACTTTGCTTTTCTTCAAGTCAATTGCATGCAGTTTTCGAGCGCGACATGGCCAGGCACAACGTCAGAGCAGTGGAGCCCACATGCACGAACATGCATGCACCACACCAGCTCCTTAAAGCCCAAGTGGCAGCCCACCTGCCACTGCACCAACTAGGCAACTGCTTAATTGTCTCAAATTGGCTTATCCAAATGGACCGAATATTATATTGAATAATAATGGAAAAACTTGTGGTGTAATTGTGGTACTGTATTACAATTATATTCAGTTGTCGGATGTCAGTGGACTCCATCAATTTAAGTACATCCAACAGCTGTATGCAACTATGGTACGGTACCATAGTTGCACCGTAGTCTGATCCAATAATAATATAATTACAAATTTTTGTATAAATTTATTTTATATAAACTGATGTGACATAATAAAATTGATTGAATTAAATATCTCTTAGCTCACATGATTTATTTTTATTATTTTATATTTTCATTCAACCAATAAATTAATGTCAGAATAATTTATACAAAAATAAATTTGTATACGAGTTTATAGTTGTATCATCACTCTATTATATTTAAGAGTGATGATACAATCATAAATTTTTATATAAATTTATCTTGTACAAATTGATATGACATTAATTCATTAATTGAATGAAAATATAAAATAATATAAATAAATAATGTGGGGTCAGAGATATTTAATTCAACTAATATATTAATACTACATCAATTTATACAAAATAAATTTATATAAAAATTTATAACTATATCACGACTCTATATTTTATGGTGCTTTTACTTTAAGCGTTGAAGGCTTTAAATTTATGTAACGGCCAACCTCTTTGCTCTGGTGACAATGAAATATATATATATTTTATGTTTTCACTTTCAGTTGGGTTCATTTAAATTTGAACTTAAAACAGAGAATTTGTTAAATTGCCCACTTGTCTCCTAGTGGCTGCGCCACTTACTAAATAATAATGTGTTTGGGAATATAATATCCCCATCATCATAAGCATTTTCAAAAGCCAAAACACTTTTTTATCTTATTTAATATCAAATTTATGGTGTTTGAACAAAGAAATAAAAATGTCGCTTTTTGTCGGCAAGACTAATATTTGAAAAACACTTACTCCATATACATACAATTTTCAGGAAGTGTTTGTATTTTTATCTAAAATATAAATAAATTTAATTTTTTAAAAATCTAAACGGATCTAAATATAAAAATTTAAATAATATTTTTTAATATTTAAATGTAAGTGATATTTGATTTATTTTTATTATTAAAAATATTTTAAATTTAGTTCTTTGACATTAATATTCTTGTAAATAAAAAAAAGATATATAATTTTATAGTTGAGGAAAAAATTATTTTATAGAAATATTCTTAAAATATAATATTTACTTTTCATTCAAATTTTTTTCTTTCAGATAAAAGTTATAAAAATTTACTTTTTTATTTAGAAGTAAATATCTGGAAATCATATATAAATTACAAAAAATAAACAAGTAAATCTAAAAAAAAATCTAAAATTAATAGAATTTCGTATTTCAAATGTTTAATAAACAACCTTTTAATTTTAACTATTTTATAAAAAGATGATTATTATTTTCAAACTAATATTTTTTGGCAACATGCACAAACTGGATATGTATAGCTGTCTTTTCTACAAAATATAGATAGAGTAGATGTATGTATTTAAAATTAATAAATTTATTATAAAAATCAGTAAATATAATTATAAAATATCAGTTTTTTGTTTTTAACTGTAACTATCAGTAACTTAAAAAAAAAGATTATTCTTTTTAATTATTGTTAATCGATGTTTATACATAAACAAACGTTTTTCCATGCGCACCACTTTCCTTCGGAAGTGGGCTGGAAAGCGAGTGTATCAAACAAAAAGATGGACCCCAGAGGCTTGCCAAAATGGTTAAAAATTAAAGAGACAGACAACAGATCATACATCATCTTTAATTCTTGAATCTTGAAAAACACTTCCCACTTAGGCATGACGTTCCTCAGAGCTACCATGAACCTCGAAAGAAACATCCTAATTTCTTGAACTAAGTTCAAATTTCATCTCCCTTTATATATAACTCGAGCACACTCCCCGTTTTCCACTCAAGCTTCTCCACTTCCTGTTTACTCAAATTTTACAACTGATATTTTTTGAAATGGCAGCTGGTCATCATCATCACCAAGATCATGAAGCTTTAACCTTAGAGCGCATAAGCCAGTACCTCCTCAATGACTTAACACCGATGGATAGCTATAGCTTCATCTCCAACCTCCCGCAGCAAAACCATGCTTCCACTGATGAAGAAATTTTAGTACAAAAGACATCAAGCACTCTAAGTCAACGCAAGCCTTCTTCTATAAACGTCAGAATACCTCCTCCAACTACTAGCATCTTCAAGTTGAAAGATGAAGATAAAGATTTCGAGGTTACTGACGATTACAAGGAAAGGCATTACAGGGGAGTGAGGAGACGGCCGTGGGGAAAATATGCAGCTGAAATTCGTGACCCGAATAAAAAGGGGACCCGGGTTTGGCTTGGAACATTTAATACTGCCGTTGAAGCTGCGAAAGCTTATGACAACGCTGCCTTTAAGATGCGTGGAAGAAAAGCCATACTGAATTTTCCTCTTGAAATTGGTGAGATCAGTTTGGACTCTGATGAAGTGCAGCAAGTTGATTGTGGGAAAAAGAGGAAATATGAGGAAAACGAGGAGTTTGAGAGAAAAGTGGCCGTGAAGAAGGAGGAAACGGTGAGTGGTGGTGTTGGACTTGGCCCTTTGACGCCGTCAAGTTGGACCGGGTTTTGGGATGATGGAAATGGGATATTTAGTGTGCCGCCGTTATCTCCTTGCTTTGGCCAGTTGGGCGTTTGCTAAATTTGGAAATATTTGACGGCAGAACAGTCTTTGACGTGGAAGTGAAATTATCCACTTGTTAAAATAACTGAACCAGCGAGAGAGACGTGTTTATCATGCTATGCACATAAGTTAAGATAGAGAGTGCAATTCGCAAACAAGTGGCAATATATACCACATGTTTGTGAGAGTACTTGTCAATTATTAATGAATTGGTTTATTTGTTAATTTCTTTTTTTTTATCTGAATATTATTTTATTCGGGGGAAAATATCAGACATTCGGGCCGATAAACATGATTAACAAATGGGTCAATTTTGTATTTGACAGGATTATGACATGCTTTCTCCATTAACACAACAATGCGAGTAATAATATATGATATGATTTTACAAAAGGGTGTGGTTTAGTTACAATATATGTAACTACATCAATTCAAAAATTGCATCTAATAACTCAAGATATGTCAGTAATTAAATAATACTCGAATTATTGGAGGCAACTCCTGTAAAAAGAATTTAGATCTATTGCAAATAGATATAAGTAATTAAAATCTTAAAATTACCAACTTAACTAATTTTTAAAAATAGTGTTCATCCGAACTGTTTAGGGTATGGTTGCAAATAAAAGTTGAACAAACTTCTTACTCTAAATAGATCTTACGAACTAATTATAGAATTCCGTCATTAATTAACTTCCAAAATTGATATCTAATTAAAATTAGCAAACAAATATTTTTAATAAATTAGATTCTCACTAAATTAGAGAATTAATAAATTAATTTCTATTATAAGATATGCAATAAATAAAAATCTAATTTAACTAGACTTGCCATAAGATGTCAACTCTATAAATAATAGACTTAATACTTGCATTGATGTAAGTTGTATATAATGTAATTTAGCGTGACTCTTAACACAATTACGAAATGATAAATTAATAAACAAATTATAAATGAACAAACAAGTTAAGGTGATTCAACAAGAATACAACACAATTAATAAAAGAATTGATGCAAAACAAAAAGACAATATTATAATAGTGCTAATTTACATTAACCTAAACAAGAAAAAATCATATTGCATCTAGATCATGTAATAGCACACCTCTAATCAAGACCCTGAGTTTTGCATTCTTCCTATGGAACTTGTCACAATTGCTTTTTGATGCACGTGGTGACTTGTAACATTTTTCTTCTTTCATTGTCCATCACATGTTTTTCTTTCATCGCGCAAAGGATGGCAAAAATCTTAACGGGAATAGATCCCGATATATTTTCCTCATTTGGAGAAAGTATAAGAATAATTTTATATTTAGTATTTTATTCGGGAAGAGGAGTAAAATCCTATGCCTCTTCATTTCTATTTTTAATTTTTAATTTTTATTTTATTTCTTCTAAAATCTTTAGTAACTACATTTAAAATTTAAATTGTAATGGTATATATGTAAATAGCAATTATCCTAATGTTTTTAAAAGTAATATAAATAATAGTTAATATAAACATTTGAAATTGGCAAAGATTATTTTGTTGATAATTTATGCCATGTGTTCAACTTTGAAGCTCTACTGTTACTTAATTTTATAGACTATCTTGTAATTTTGATAATATTGACTTAGTTGGATGAAAATGATTTTAATTATTTAGTTTATTTTGGTGTTTTTGTATTGATAATACAATTTTATACTTTTATTTTAATATTATTAATAAATTTTTATATATTTATTTTAAAATAACTTAACATGTGAGACAGTGAGACGTGTTTAATCATGTTATGCAAATAAGTTTGGATAGAGAGTGCAATTCGCAAACAAGTGGCTATATGTATTGTTAGGGGACCACGTGTTTGTGAGAGAAATTTTTAATTATTAATGAATTGGTTTATTTGTTTATTTTTTTATCTGAATATTATTTTATTCAGGGAAAAATATCAAATAAACGGGCCAATAAATATGGTTAATAAATGGGTCAATTTTGTATTATTGTGACATGATTACTCCATTAACACAACAACACTGAGTAATGAGATGTGATAGGATGACACAAGCGTGTGGTTAAATTACATTATATGTAACTTGGATAAATTCAAAAGTTGCATCCAATTATTCAAGACAGCTCAATAATTAAAGAATACTCAAATTATTGGGTGTAATTCCTAAATTAATTTAAGTTATATATAATGTAACTTATCATAACTCTTAATATAATTATGAAATGATAAATTAATAAACAAGTCATAAGTGGGTAAACAGATCAAGGTGATTCAATTAATAATACAACATGATTAATAAAAGCATTGATGCGACAAAAAAAGAAAAAATTATTAATCGTGCTAATTTATGTAAACCTAAACAATAAAAAAAAAAATCATATTGCATCTATCCGTGTAATAGCATGGTGCTACATACTCCCGCCTCTAATCAAAACCCTGAGTTTTGCTTTCTTTCCATAGAGCTTGTCACAATTGCTTTTTGATGCACATGGTAACTACTGACTTGTAACATTTTTCTTATTTCATTGTCCGTCAATGTTTTTCTTTCACTGTGCACAGGGATGGCAACATCCTCGTGGGAACATGTCTTGAGAGATTTTTTTTATTTGGGGAGAGTACGAGAGTAATTTTATACGTAATTTCTTATTATGAAAAAGATTGGAGAAAATTTAATACCTAATATTTTATTGGAGGAGAAGGATGAAATCTTATCCCTCTCCATTTCTCATTTCTCCATTTCTGTTTTTAGTTTTTAACTTTTATTTAATTTCTTCTGAAATTTTTAGTAAATACATTAAAATTTAAATTATAATGGTATAGATGTAAATAGCAATATCATAATGTTTATGGAAAATAATGTAAATAACAACTAATCTAAAAACTTGAAATTGACGAAAATTATTTTGCTGATGATTTATACCATGTAACTTTTATGAATGTATTTGTCTTTCAAACTTTGTTTTTACTTAATTTTATAGAATATCTTGTAATCTTGATGATATTGACTTAGTTAAATGGAAATTATTTTAATTATTTAGTTTATTTTGATGTTTTTGTGTTGGTAATACAATTTTATACATTTATTTTAATATGATCAAATTAAGTTTGGAAAATAAATATATTATTTATTCCGAGATTGGATACCCTCGCAAATCCTTTTTTATTTATTAGAAAATACCCATCCGCTCCCCTAAAATTTTAAAAGAGATGGGAAAGTAGGGATGGCAAATTGCGGGCTTGTGCTTGGGCTAGTCTTTTCAAGCCCAGGTCCAAGCCCATGTTATTGGTCACAGGCCTAAGCTCTTGGAAAGATTGTCCAAGTTTGGCCTTCCATTAATTTTTTAAATGAATTTTTAATGAAGCTAAAAGAAAAAAATACTTAAATTAAAGATGATTATCCAATATAAAATAGATTAATAGTCAAATACGCAAAATACTAGTAATACAACATAATAAACCAAAAATAATGCCTATTAATTATAAATTAAAGTTTTAGTTTATAAATTATAAAGCATGCGCTTTTTCCTAAGTTCCTAACTAGACCCATTTACAGTGGACTTTAAAATTTTTAGCCTATATCCATGGCATCACGATGGGGCTTTTTTGCCCACCCTATAAGAAAAATACGAAAATAAAAATAAAGTATAAAGGATAGATACGAGAATGTCAATCTTCTTCCCTCCCCTTGCTTTGCCATCCTACTTGTGCATGAAATGTTAAAACAATTTAAAATTTCAAAATTTCAGGCAATCATATAAATACCCTCAACTACCTAACACCATACACATGTTGATAAATGATAATAGGTCCTAAAACCAAGAGAGTTCAATATTCAATAATATGTTGATAAATTTTAATGGGTCCAGGTACCAGCAGTGTTCAATAATATATTAACCATTGCTATCACACTTTGTTATTACCTCACTTCCGTGGAAATATGGAAAGTTGTCCTTTTTTTTTAATAAAAGGTAAGGGGGTGGGACAAACCCAAATAATTTTTATTTTTCTCTTACTTCCCCTAGGCTCAAACGTTGGTGGTCAACTGCTACAAGCTTTATACTGTTACTAACCTGACCACGCCCCTAGGCGTAGAACGTTGCCCTTAATTGCTTACATTTTGTCTTATTGGGTTTGGCAAAACTAGGGGTGGGCATTTTCCGATTTGGTTCAGTTCGGAGCCAGAACCAAATCGAGCCAAAACCGATCGATTCTTAAGAATTCAAACCGAGTATAAATCAAATTTCAAAACTGAATCGAACCAAAGCGAACCAAAATATTTCGATTCGATTTAGTTTTGAGGTTCAGTTCGGTTTATACATCTTCTAGATTTTTATTCGTAGAACTGCAGAAGGGGTTCTCACTATACACACTAATTTCACACTTATTGTAACCATAACCCACAAGATTCAAGTAATATACACCAGTACAAAAGCAATACAATCCACAAAATTCAAGCACCAGCAGCACAAAAGCAATACAGCCCACGAAATTCAAACACTATCACCACCAAAGCAATATACAGCACTCAATTTCACACTTGCAGTAGCCGCAGCCCATAAGATTCAAACAACCAGCACAAAAGCAACCGCTCACAAGATTCAAACAGAAGTAAAACAAACACACATCATAAATTAAAAAAAAAAATTGCAGCAGGGAAGATGATGGGCTAACTGTAGGCAATTTGGAGTGATGAGAGTGAGATAAGCAGCTTGAATGAGGCATGAGTGATGACTGACGACGGTGGACGAACAACGAAGGCTGAAGATGACTGGCTGAGTCGGTTGCTGGCATACGAGTGAGACCGCGAGTTGATCGTGCTCGAGGGCTGCGTTCGCGACGATGTCATCGTGAGAGGCTGTGACAGGAAAAGATTGTCTTGCCGCCGATGATCGTGAGAGATGGATGTCGATTTAGGGATTTACAGATTGGGGTTGTTCTTTGTTACGAATTAGCAATTAGGATTGAAAATTGATTTTAGATTTTTAGATTTTAAATTGAATATATTTTTTAATTAATTCAAACGAACCGATCGGTTTGTCGGTTCGGTTAGGTTTTGAACTGAACCAAATACAAACCAATCAGTTCATAAGTTTTCAAACCATTCGGTTTTTATCATTAGAACTGAAACCGAACCGAACCAAAATTTTTGGTTTACATTTATTTAACAAGAATCAAGATCAAATTAATTTTTTGGTTCGGTTTGATTTAGTTCAGCAAAAACCGAACCGTATGCCCACTCCTAAGAAAAACTATACTTTGTTCAGGCAAAAGTAGCATGCTTTGGTTGGGTTTCTTTTCTAAAAACTAAGGATGAGGTTTTAGAGCACTTTTGTTATATTACATTTATTTAGCATATGTATAATATATGTGTATTTATTAAAAATCGTCATAATATATATATATATATATATATATATATATATATATATATATATATGTATATATGTATGTATGTATACAAAAGTAGAAGAGATACCCGATATCTATGTGCTTGATGACTTAATGCAATAATCTTTAGTTACTAAGTTGCAGCTTCCGTAACTTATAAATTAAATTTAAATTAATGAGATGAAATTTATTAGACTGACGTTGGGCTCTCTCATTCAATTAATTTGATCTTGATTCTTGCAAGGTGAGAATAACATCAATAATGGAAGGAGATTAATAAATATCCCAATTCATTAAAAATAAATATATCTCACAAACATGGCCCCTAACATATCGCAAGTAATTTGCGTATTGCACTCTAACAACTCGTGTATGTACACACACCTCTATGTCATCATATTTAATTATCATTTTTTTTTATCACCCTACTCTACCGTCAAATATTTCCAAATTTAGCAAACACGCAGCGGGCTAATGCCAGCATATGGAGATAACGGAGATAACGGGGGCACAGTAAATATGCCCTTTTCGCCATCCCAAAACCCGGTCCAACTCGATGGCGTCAACGGTCCAACTCCAACTCCACCTCCACCACCCACCGTTACCGTTTCCTCCTCCTTCTTCACCACCACGTTTCTCTGAAATCCCTCGGTTTCCTCATATTTCCTCTTCTTCCCACAATCAACTTCCACTTTAGAATCCAAAGTCCCGCCAACTTCGAGAGGGAAATTCAAGATCGCTTTGCTTCCACGCAGCCTAAACGCAGCGTTGTCATAAGCTTTGGCGGCTTCAACGGCAGTATCAAAAGTTCCCAGCCAAACCCGGCTCCCTTTTCTATTCGGGTCCCGGATTTCAGCTGCATACCTGCCCCACGGCCGTCTCCTTACTCCTCTGTAATGCTTTTCCTCATTATTTTTATTATTATTATTAGTATTATTATCAGCAGCAGCATCTGGATCTTTATTTTTCACAGCAACTGGGTTATCAGCATCATCATTAATATTGGAGCAGCTCATCAAATTGAAGCTTGTAGTTTGGGGTATGGTTACGTTTTTTACACAGGCCGGCTTCCGTTGTTTTAAAGTGCTTGAAGGCTTGTTTCTGCTGTTTATATTATCACGATCAGTTGTAGTAGTAACTGTTGTTGCTGTTGTAGTTGTTGTTGGGTTGTTGAATAAGCTCGGGCTTTGAGGAAGGTTTGAGATATTTTTGAAGCTATGGGTATGATCAATTGAAGAAGTGAAGTACTGATCAGCGAGAAGATACTGGCTGATGAGTTCTAAAGTTGATGCTTCATTCAGAGATGCCATATTTAAAAGAAAAGCTACAGTTGGTATTGAAGATGAGATGAAATGTAAATGGAAATTGGTTTGGTGTATTTTGAGTGGAAAAAAAGAGTGATGGTGGATTTGTATTTAAAGGGGAAGAAAAAAAAGAGAAATCAAACTTTTTGTTGGAAGCAATGAGGACGCTTCCCCTGTCGAGGCTTCTTGGGACCTTGGCATGTTGGAGAGAGGAAATTTAATAACGGAGTTGCGTTACGTTTAAAGATTGGTGTGATTGATTGATTTTTTTTGACTTGTTGGTTGTCTATTTGAAGTTGTTTAATCATATTGAGGGTCCATGAACAGGATTCCAGGTCTTTTAATAGTCGCTCACTCAATTTCCAGGCTATTTCATTAAATTAAATAAAGATTTCTTTTTTTTTTTTCAATAATTATAAAAAATTGGACTTTTTTTTTAAAATAAAAAGAAAAAGTACCAATAATGACTCCCCACCTAGAACTATATTACAAGATGTTGTTATAATAGGACAAAAAAAATAAAAGAAAAAATATTTAGCCAAATTATTTAGGTTGACCTTTTGTTATCGGAGCCAATGAAATTGCTGTCTACTGGTAAACCCTGTCTCTCCATATAGGTAGTACTACACAATTTATATACGTATCTAAAATCTGAATAAAATTCACATTGTGTGTATTTTTATTTGTGGAGTTTATGATAAACACGTTAATTTTTATTTTCTTTGTACGATCTGGAATCTTTTGTTTTCTTTGATTATTAGAAAACATATGGCGTTAGAAAATTTTGCACAACACAAACAGAACACTAAGGCCTTGCATTTCGTTACTAACACTGTAACACACTACTAGCACATAAGCTTAGATGATGGTGGATGTATACCTTGAGGCGTATACCTTAGATGATGGTGGATGTATGTTCAATTATGAACATTTTGTTCCTTATTAGTGAAGAAAATATATACTACTTTTCTGTTAGCACAAATATTTGACTCTGCATTTAATAGATGGTGATCTTTTAACGCCATGCTTGGTGGAGGCGTGGTCACTACTACATACTATAGAATTCGGTCAAAAATCCCTAATAATATTACCTCGAGTAATGCTTATCTATTGGAAAAAAATAATAATAATAAAATTTGTACTCAGATTGATTCTTCACCTTTTATTTTAATTAATATTACGGAATTCTTTGGTGGTTATTCTGACAAACATTTCTTTAACGTTGTCTTCATAAGCTTATTAGATTGATTCTCTGTTTAATTAAGTTGTATCTAAATGAAAAGATGATGTTGTTTGAGGCAAGAAAAGGACGTGGAATCTTTTATGTTAATACCAAACTGAAGCTAACAAGTTGTTTTGTTTTGTTTTGTTTTCCCTTTTTTTTAAAAAAAAAAAAAACTTGCCAACATAACAGATACGAGCAATGAGATCACGGAAGAATAAGCAGAACATTTTACCGTTTATTTATTTATTTTAAGAAGAAGAGATTTTCAATTTGATTAATACTTCAATTAATATATACTACTTACTCCTTTATAATTTTCAAAATACTTAAAAACTCCCACGACACTCAAAATTTAAAGGAAAAGAGGCGTAAATGGATCACTTATTTGATAATTTTTCTTGAGAAAATAAAATATATATTTACTATTAGAAAAATTTATAAAAATAACAAAAATATAATAAAAGTGTGTTGTTACTAATTTTTTTTATATAAGTAAGAGATTTTACCATTTGTTTATTTATTTTAAAGAGAGATTACCAATTTCGCTTCTATTGAAATTAATATATACTACTTATTCCTTTATAATTTTCATAATATCTAAAAATTCCCATGGCACAAAAAATTTAAAGAAAAAGAGGGTAAAAGGATTATGTGCTTGATAATTTATCTTGAGAAAATAAAATATATATTTAGTATAAGAAAAATGTATAAAAAATTACAAAAATAAGAAAAATATTTTAATATTAATTTTTTACTAAAGCCAAAACATTTATTTTCTTATTTTTAATACTTAAATTTTTTTAATTATAATTTCTATTGATATGATTTATTCAATATATAATAAATATGAATAAAAGTGTATTTGAAAATAAATGTAATGTTATGAAATTATGTTAGCAGGGAGGTCATTGATTATTATGAAAATAGAAAGAAGGTAAATGATATATATATTAATTTCAGTAAGGGAAAAATTAACATTCTTCTTTTTAAGAATAATAATATGTTTACAAATTTCAGATTCAAATTTGAGATACAACAAAATACTCAAATCTTTTAAATTAACTTTGCGACGGTATTTAAAAAAAAAATTGTGATACCAGCCCCGATATCTAGCTGGCTTAAAATGGATTGAATATATTTCCAGATACTGTATTTTGAAAAAAGATCATGTCAATCTTGATCTTTTTTGATAGCTTTGGACAATTTCTGTATCCCGCAGCCTAGAAGTCGAGACTAGTAAATATTAATAGGCGGTAATATATCTTGATCTTTTGGCAGGTTCAATTAAGCACTGAATTAGTATTAAACTTTGCTTTGAATTAGTTCAATAATTTGACAATTTTTTACATTTATACTATTGAAATAATCTATATTTAATTTTTCAAAAAGCCATCCCCAGCCTGGCCTAGTATAAGCTTCAGCTCTGTCATTATCTCATTTGAATAGGCTGTATTGAACTCCAAACAGTCCTAGATATCTTTTTTTTGTCTTTTTCAGAAGAACGGTCCTAGATATCGCATAAACTTAAAGTGAGAAGTTTTTTTTTTTTTTATAATTATATTTTACTGGTTTCATGTTATTGTCAATTTGAATCCTTGACCAACTACTCTCATTTTCTTGGATCATAAAAGTAACAAAATTATGAATATTATAAAAGCGATATTGACGCATTTTTCTGAAGTTTTCGCAAGGTTCCTATTATTTTGTGGTTGGAATTTGTCCGTGAAAGTTTATACATTGATTAATAGGGTCCGGCTATGGTACTATTATGGTACCATACTACAGTTGGATCCAGCCATTAGATTCAGTTATGGGGACCACTGTAGGCTGGATCTAATGGCTGGATTCAGCTGTGGTATGGTACCACAGTGGTACCATAGTTGTGCCCTGATTAATAACAAAATAATAAAATAAAATAACTTGCAAATTACTCAATCAAATCTCTAAGGTCACCCCTCAATTTTGATCTATAAAAAAGATATACGCTAACAAGTTAATATAGGCTGTCATTTTCCTTAACTACTGTTATAAATTTTTGCCACAAAAATATTTGCCTATATCCAATTACTGAACATGATTCTTCAGACTCTTGTAAAGGCAAAACATGGACATTTTCTTTGACTCTTAAGAGCGATTCAATAACCACGAGGGTTTGAATTTTGACTCTGGTGACTGAGGACCAATTAAAATACTGAGCAATCAACATGTACAGTCATCCAAAAGTACGACTTGATCGCTTACAATTTTGCATGCATCAAGGCCAAGTTGCTAAGTCTCTAATTAAATTAATTAGAGACTTGCTGTTTATTGTCTTCTGAGGTCATGCAGTGAAATGAATGTGGTCATTTGTTTTTGTTTTCCTTTTACTTTTTCATTGGGCAATGAATTGATACGTTGCTTGATAGTCGTCGTTGATAATTATTTGGACCGATCGACATTATGCAGAGAGGAAATTATTGAGAGCGATGGAACTTATAATTGATTGCTTGATATGATTTGCCGATTCATTAACAACTATTTTAAAGGAGATGTTTTGATATATGTAGTCTAGTGTTGAGAAGGTAATAATCTTTATGACGTAATAATGGAAATCCGTGGTATTCAAAGAACGAAGATACTTTGGGAAAGAAAATACAATACGAAAAAAAATTGTAATGCATGATGCTTCAATGTTATTCTTTTTGAAAAAAAATTTCTTTGTTTTCTTAATTTAATTTTTCCTAAAGTTGCCAACAATCCCATTATTGAATTATTGGTTGGTTCCTCCTCCGTGGAACCCTAAGTTGGAGGTTTCGAGTTTTCCTAATAATTGTAGAAGTAATTTCTTATATGCATTGGGCTTTAATATAAAAAAATAAATCCAGACTTCATGAAATGGAAAATAACTAAAATTCGCTATTGTTTGGAGAAAATATTTGCTTCCCCTCTTATGTTTCAAAATTCACTAAAATCTCTAACATTAATAATATCCTGTTAATTATCAAAATTTTTACTACAAAATTAGTGTCAAACTTCATTTATTTTCAACAATAAAATTCACCTACTTAGAAATTTTTGAATTTATTCAGCAGCTCACTCGAAATTTGTAAATTACATTGATTGATTTTCCACTTTTTCGTTAAAAAAGTTATATTATCTCAATAAAATCTTCAGGTGGCCCACCACAATCACATACTTTATGTATGTGATGTTAACATGTTAAATTTAAAATTATCCTTGTGACATCATTAAAATTTAATATCAATTAACTTAAGGTAGAAAGTAATAAAATATTTATAAACATTATGTGAGCAACTTAAATTCAAGTTTTTTCAGTATTTTTGAACATTAACGAAACTTTGAATGAATAATAATTTTCCTTTTCTCAAAATTCAAAATATTTGTACGGGCAAAAAGTTTTTGGACTAATAATTTTTTTTTGAACAAAATTCATAGCACATATGTCGTTTATTCCCTTATTATTTATATATTATTTATACGAAAATATAGGAGGTGGGCAAAGCCCAAATATGTGTCATGACTTACTATTATTTAATATTATTTGAATTTGTAACAACTAACTATTCATTGATCAGTGTAATGGTTATATCTAAAATTAGAAATTGATCTAGTACTCAATATTGCCAAAACATCAATTCATCTATCAGATATAATAGAATACCGTGAACCAGCCAAAAATAGTTTGCTATGAACCACCTCCTTTTCTTTCCCATGTATGTTAGTAAGGTTCAGTACCTTTTGTATATATTATAAATATTGATTTTATTTGTCCCTTTAGGATTTAAAAAACTTTTCATTCCTAAATTATAAAAACATTATTTGAAAAAAAATACCAATGATGCACCATAAATATCTACATTATGAGAAATGTTATAAGTACAAATTCTTATACAAATAATTTTTATATAAATTGATGTAGCATTATATAATGGTTAAGGCAAAATAAACTTACATAAAGTTATGTAATGCCACATCAGTTTAAATAAAATAATTGTAACCATATCATTACTCTTAAATTATTAATAGGTCATGTTAAGTTATATTATATGTAGCTTACAATAAACCTAAAAATAATTACCTATAATTCTCATTTATTTCACATTATATTATTTTGTAATATTAAATAACTACTTTTAACTTACTATAAGTTAGAATATATGTAAGCCACTAGGCTAAAGTCTCACAATTGTAAGGTTATGGGTTCGAGCCCTCACAACACATTATGGGGGTAATTTCTTTACTCAATTTGAGTGAAGACATCCCTCTCTCTTTCGGAGTGAACGTCTCTTGAATATTAGAAAAAGTTAAAATATAGGCTTAGAACATCTCTTGAATATTAGGGAGAATTAAAATTTAAGTTGTGATATATAAAATTTATAAATTAGTTTCAATAATTATCTGATTATAAATATCAATATATTAATCTTATTAAATATAAATAATAATTTAAATATTAGTATCATGTAATTAAATGGCAGCTATACTTATTAATTTCCTTCCCCTTGGCTTTCGTATTGCATGGTATGCTGACTTCTTGACTGGAGGGATCGGTCAAGGTACATGGCTATGACGGCACGCCACCGAACCGAAATAATTGACAGTTTGACACTCAATAATAAACATCTGTCTCTGTCACTACTGACTGACGACCCAATACTGTTGAATTTCAACGTTGAACATTGACGATCTATATCAATTATAATTGTTATTATTAATATTTCTATTAATTTTTGTTTTTAAATGTGAATGAATGTATCTGGCTAATTGACCGTTTATTTATTTTATTCTTGAAATAAAATTATTTAAAATATAACATCAAGCATATATTTTTGTAACAATAATTAATGATACGGATTTCGATCTTCTGTTTTTCATAATTATGTTACACATGGCAACTGTACACTTTAATGGTCAAAATTTATTGACCTTATCTTTATTTCCTTAATAATCAAATCAGTTTTTTTCTTAGTTTTTTATTTATTTTTTGTTTCGTTTGAAGTTTGAGATGTAAATTTGACTAAAGTTTAAACGAGTTGAAGGTAGATGAGTGATTATGTATATATAAGTCACATTTTATTTGTTTTTATAAATAAAAAATATCTTAATTATTTATATATCACATTTATACTTTCGTAAGTTAAAACGAATAAAAAGATTAAGTTTTATACCATACGTAACATGTTTTTGGTTTTTGTAAATAAAAGGGAAAAGAATACTCGTAGAGGTGGATTGACCTCATGACCAATGGGGGCTCAAGACTCTATTGGAAAAAAATAATTTAAAAAATTAAAAAGAAAATTGCTTGTTTTGGTTAGCCTTGTTAAATTTATAAACATAGTCTCATAAACTCATAACATAAAATTTAAATTTTAACTTTGAGAATTGCAAAAGCTCATACTTTAATTTTAAAAAATAAAATCTAATAGTAACCCATATGGGTGTTTACTCCCATTAAATCAATAAAAATATCCTTTATAAATTCTTTAACCCATAAAATTTTAGTTTTCACATCTTATCAATATGTAATTTGGTCTCCCTTTAAAAAGCATTTTTTTTTAATTTGCCACTGAAATTGACACTCTTATGATTTGATAAAATGGTCACAAAGATCTCACATTTTCGTAAATGGTGACCGATCTATTTTGG
Organism: Citrus trifoliata; assembly: GCA_018350135.1. Taxonomy (NCBI): domain Eukaryota; kingdom Viridiplantae; phylum Streptophyta; class Magnoliopsida; order Sapindales; family Rutaceae; genus Citrus; species Citrus trifoliata. The sequence continues at coordinate 21,215,033 of CM031392.1, read as the reverse complement.
ATGCACAAACTTATTTTTTAGACAAAGCTTAGAGGTTTATGTGAGTTTGTGATCATTCTGTAACACAAAGAAGGTTTATATGTCATTGCAAGACATTGTATGGTCTTTTCAAACACAAAAATGGGTCTATATATTTTGAAAAAAAAGTCTATGTGACCATTTCAAAAAAAAAGAGGGTCTCTGTAACCATTTCCTCAAGTTAAGGGGACGTTGGTGTCTTTTTTATTGAATGGAAAATATGAACATAATTAGTTGACATTTATATTTTTATAAGTCAAAACGAATAAAGGGATTAGATTTTATAGTTTAGTAAATAAGTATATTTGATAGAGATATTTTTAAGATTTACTTCCCATTTAGACCTTTTCTCATTTAGATAGAAGTCACAAAATCTATTCATATGCAAATGTATGAAAATCCAATATAAATAACAGGAAAAAAGAGTATATTTCAGAAATATTTAAAATTAATAAAAGGGGAAAGAACAACTACACCTCCAAAGTTTACGAAAATGGTCATGAAGACCCAAATTTTTCAATGACGGATACTCTAATGTTTTGTAATAATTAGAAATATAAAATTAAAATAAGCATAATAATATATAAAATTTTAAAAATAGTATCACAATTTAAAAGTATTTGATTATTTTACAATTTATTAGACATGCATATTTTATTATATTGAAGTAAAATATAATAAATATATCAAATTATTCTGAATATTCTGAAAAGTAATAATTCTAATATTATTAATACGTGAGATATTTTATTAATTATAAAATCTACTTGACCTAAAGATTTATTAATAATCTTTATAAAATAATACAAGTATATTATTAAAATAAATATTATAATTTACATATTTAAAATTATTTTATTAGTTTTTAATATTATTAGTTTACTAGAAAGATTATATTATTTATGTTACATTTGTATTTACTAAAAAAAATTAAATCAATTTTTAGCTACTACATTCAAAGAATATTATGATAAAAATGGGGTCTTAGTATTTCTTTTTGAAAACTTGAGTGTTTGCATGACCAATCCCCTAGATTTTGAGAATGTAGCTATCATTTTCCCTTATTAAAATTTCATATTTAAGACATTTAACACATAAGCCTTTTGTTTCTTGGTAAATGAAATTAATCTATACGTCCCATTATGAAATAATATGTTAGTTTAATAGAATTTCTTTAACAACCAACTAAATGATTCTTTTAACTTCTGTTAATAATCAATAAATATTATTTTTTGGTTGAAAATTTCACAAATCCTAAAACTCATTGCATGCTTAAGGAAGGTGTGAGAGAGGAATTCCCGTATAATGTCCGAAATAAAAAATTTTGACAAAATTTTTATAGAAAGTTAATCTTGGTGTTGTAAGAAAGATTTCTTCAACTAGTTCTAGTGAGCTCAAGATGATAAAATGATAGGAATTACCTACGCAGATCACGTTTGTCTTTGCTATCATCATGTGAGCAATTGCTAGTTTTATTTATTTTTTAATTTGTAGGTTTTTTTCCGCGAAGCTATTTAGTGGCGAATAATTGATGAATATACACATCTATTGAACTCACTTGGCCTAAAACATTATTATTATTAAAATTTATATTGTAAAGATAAAGTGCACATGTGAAAGAATCTTGAACCGTTGTGTTTGGTGAAAGAGAAAGCACGAGAAAATTAACAGAAGACACATAATAGAAGCTTGTAGAAGATTCTTATTAAATCATTAAAATGAATATCGATTACATATTTATAGAGAAACAATTGCTCTTTCTCAATTCATTCTACACACGTGAGCTGAGCTTGATATATGCTAAACTAACTAATTTTGCCACATCAGCAGATATAGTGAGCTAATCAACTGTCGTAGGTTATATACTATCAATATATTATGACTTTCATTCATCTCCGTACTCATTAACACCGCCTCTCAAGCTGAAATGTCTAGGATTGACATTCAACTTCTTGTGTAAATAATTGAATTGCTTAAAGGTAAAGACTTTGGTCAAAACGTCTGCTGTTTGATATTCACTAGGTACAAAGCAAACTTTTACCTACTTTGCTACAACTCTGTCTTGAATGAATGCCCAGTTCTAAATGCTTTGTTTTTTTCATGATAAATTGAATTGTAAGCTAAGGCTATTGCCCTTTGATTATTACACCATAAAATTGGGATAGTGGCAAGATTAATGTGAAGCTCTGCAAGTAAAGAATGAATCAAAGTTACTTCGGATGTTGCATGAGATAATGCTCTACAATTAGCCTCTGTTCTTGACTTAGAGACAACTACTTGCTTCTTAGAGGACCATGAAATCAAGTTGGGACCAAGGTAAATTGTAAAACCAACCATTGACTTCTTATCATCTTTATCACATGAACAGGTAGAATTTATAAAATATTTTATCTGCATAGCACCATAAGTATAGAATTGTAGTCTAAAGTGAATTGTACCCTTCAAGTAACGCAAAAGTCTTTTGCAAGCTTCCCAATGCTGAGTTCTTGGACAAGACAAGAACTGGCTCAACTTGTTTATTGAGAAGGTAATTTCTGGCCTTGTGAGAGTGATATATTGTAAGGCTCCTACAACACTTTTATACCGTGATACATTTTCAATTATATCACATATTCTTTGGTAAGAAGATGACTTATAGACATAAAAGTAGGCACTAGATTACAATTAACCATATCATTTCTTGCCAAAAGATTAGCAATATACTTGGCTTGTGACATATGAATTCCAGTTGCTAATTTGGTAACTTCAATTCCCATAAAATAATTGAGTTCTCCTAAATCCTTTAGAGCAAAGATTTACTGTATATCTTGAATAGTTTGTTGAATCTGATCTGAACTAGAGCCTGTAATAATAATGTCATCCACATAAATTAGGACTAGAAGCAAATGACCACTGAGATTCATGTAAAACAGTGAATTATCTAACTTGGAAATCTAAAAATTCCATTGAGAGACCATGACAGATTTAAATCTATTAAATCAAGCCCCTGGTGCTTACTTTAGGCTATACAAAGCTTTTTAACTTGTATATATGTTGAGGTTTACATGGATTTACAAAGCCTTCAGGCTGAGCCATGTACTATTCCTCAACAAGTATGCCATTTAGAAAAGCATTGTTCACATCCACCTGTCGAATGACCTAGTTATGCATAACAGTAATGCTTAAAACAATTCTAACTTTTAAGGCTTTAACCTTAAAACTTATAATCAACCTTAAGTGTCTGATGGAAACCCTTAGCCACCAACCTTTCTTTATACCTTGAAACAATGCCATCAACATGATATGTAAACCTGAACACCTATTTGTTACCAACGACCTTGACAAGGGTGTTTGGTAGAACTAAAGCTCATGTATCATTACGTTGTAATGCCTGAAACTCCTCTTACATTGCCTTAAGCTACATTGGATCAGCTAAGTCTTGTGAAACTTAAGTAGGTTCAAAAGGTTTAAAAAATGCCAGTTTTGGACCTAGTTATCATGGAGTGTCTAGTTGGTGGAGATGTAGGCAAATTACGTGGTGGTGAATGATGAGACATAGGCAACACATCTGATGAGGAGGTTTGAGAAAGAGAATGCAGTGAATAGTCTTGATGAAAAAAATAATGATAATGTACTTGAGAAGGAGAAGAAGAAAAAGAAGTTGAAGCTGCTGGATCAAATGCTATAGGTGCTACTAAAGGGGATTGTAACTGAATAATAAGAGATACTGGTGAAGATTGGAAATCATACTTGGACTTAAAGGATACAGTTGGAGAACAACTAGTTGTGACTAAAGATAAATCCATGCCAACAGCATAAGGGAATGATTGTTCATTAAAAACATCATGATTAGAGACATAGACTTTCCCTGAAAAATGAAAACATTGATAGCCTTTATGATGAGAAATGTATCCTATAAAGATACACTTACCATTTCTAATTCAAGTTTGTGTTTATTATAAGGTCTAAAATAAGGATAACAAGCACATCCAAAAGTTCTAAGGGAAAAATAGTCTGGTTTCTGAAGTAAGAGTTTATGATAAAGAGAAACATTTTGTAAAGTTGGTGTAGGAAGCATGTTGATCAAGTCGACAGCAGTATGGAATGCATTCCACCAAAATTTCAAAGATAAATGTATCTGTGCTAATAAAATAAGATTAATATCAACAATGTATCTGTGTTTCCTCTTTATTCTATCATTTTTTATGATGAATGTGGTGACAATGATGTCTAAAATGTATATTTGAGGTGTTAAAGAAAGAACAAAAGATCTGAATTCCCCTCTTTAGTCAGTTTGAATAAATTTAATATGTTTATGCAGATAATTTTCAAATAAGGTTTTAAAGTTGGAAAAATACTTCAAGTGCCTCAGATTTAGCTGGTAAAAGAAAAATCCAAGTAAACCTACTATAGTAATCATGAATAGAGATATAATATGTGTATTCTTGAGTGGAAGGGATATGAGATGGTCCCCAAAGTTTTGTACATAGCGATTGTAAAGGTTCCGTAGTTTTAGTTTGCACAGAATTAAAATACAGCTGTGTTTTTTATTTATTAAATTGACAAGCACCGCAAAACTCTATGTTTTTTGCTTTATTAAAACTAGCAAGGTCATTACAAGATTTCAGTACAACTTTCATAGTATAGATTGAATGATGTCCTAGTCTTTTATGAAGAAGATTTACATCAACTAGTTTCAAAATGATAGCAGACAAACATGATCTTTGGTACTGGAATGATTAATAAGAACAACAAGCAAACAAAGACTCAAATTTATTTTGTTTGACAAGAACTATATTAGCATCAACAAACTGAGATTTATTTTTGACTGACAAGAGCTACAATGGTAGTAACAGACTGAAGAGAATAATATGAAGATTGCAGTCTATATAAGCCTCCCACAATAACTCCCTCAAGCAAGATGATCTCTGTGCTCTTAGCCTTATAAAACAAAAATTCTCAACAAATTCAACAATAACATAGTTATTAGACAACAATTTAGAGACATTAAGTAGTTTTGGTAATTTTTAGTACATGTAAAACATGATTTAGAAGTAATAGTTCATGTGTAGTTATAGCAAGCAAAGTTGATCCAATATGATGAATGTGCAATGCATTTCCATTTCCAACAATCGACTATTCATTGCCAATGTAGATTTTAAGGTCAAAAAGTTTACCTAAATAATTGGTTATGTGATTGGTAGCTCCACTGTCAATGTACTAGGACCGATCTTTAGCTCCTGCCATTCCATTAAATCTATTTCCAGGAACAAGAGAAGTAGTGCAATTACCAGGAAAACTATAAGTGAAAATACTGTCTACAACAAGAGTTAAGTACCAGCACCAAGAAAATAAACACTAGCACCAGTATAAGCAACAGCACCAAGATCTGAATACATCATATGCCCTTGAAATCGATAGTTTCTTAGCATGTAAGAGTAACCAAAGTTAGGTCCAAAACCCATGCCAAAACCAATAAAGCCTCTACCTCTACCATATTGTCCTTGATTAGGTCTGTATTGTCTAAGAAAATTACCTCGGTCATAGTTCTTTTAAAGAACAAAAGAAGAATTGTATATGTTCTTGTACCTATTTGCTCCATGGCCAAGAATAAAGCGCATCTAACAAATAACATCAAGAGAATTTTCTCCTTCGTTGAATTGTCCAACGCTAGGATTAAATCCACCAAAGGCTGAGTTACCATAATTATTTCCACCTCCATAAGTTTTTTGAGGACCACCATTATTCCTTCCAGAATAGAAAACTCTTTGAATTATATTTGCAGTCATGTTATGCATATCATCACTAGCAATATTTCCTTTCTCATGCTCAATCTTAATCTCATGACTAAGTAGTAAAGAATACAAATCATCTAGAGTGATTTTTTCTCCCCTAACTAGAACGACAGTAACCAAAGATTCATACTTAGAAGAATCAAATCTAGTTAACACATGCATAATAAAATCATTCAACTCAACTGGTTTCCTAGTTAAAACTAAGATATCAGCTATATGTTCGATTTTAGCAAAGTAATCACCCATATTCATAGATCATTTTTAATAGTTTTGAATTTGCATTATAAGAGTTTGAATTCGAGCTTGAAATTGTAAAATGAAAATACTAGTAAGTGAATCCCAAAGTTGTTTTGAGGTTCCAAAATCAATAACAGTTGAAAGAAGATTTTGCTGAATTAAAGACAACATATAGTTCAAGAGGAGTTGATCCGTTTTCAACTTGGCTGTAAACTCAGGATTTGTATATCTGGATCCATTCTTTACTAAAGATCTAGCTTCATCTATGCTCTCATGAGGAAGAAACTGCTCTGGACATGCACGATCTCCATTAATGAAATCTTCCATGCCACTGCCTTTAATCGAAGCTAGAACTTGTGTGCGCCATAGGATAAAGTTGTGTTGATCAAGTTTAACTAGTGTAACAAAGCTATAAGATGGATTATTTTGACCTAGGTTTACCATAACTAGCTCTGATACCATGAAAAAATCTTGAACTGTTGTGTTTGGTGAAAGAGAAAGCATAGAAAAATTAAGAGAAAAAATAGAATATAATCTTGTCTAAGATTCTCATTAAGTCATTAGAATGAATACATAGTGCATATTTATAGAGAAACAATTGCACTTTCTCAATTCATTCTACACACGTGAGCTGAGCTTGATATATGCTAAACTAACTAACTAACTAATTCTGCCACATCAGCATGTATAGTGAACTAGTTAGCTGTTGTAGGTTTTTTTTTTTTTGTTGATAAAAAGGGCTCCCTTTCAAGATTCAACAAGTGAACAAATACAAATGTCGGGCTGGAATGTTATCCACCCAGAGTACAACTTCAGATTGCTCTAAAGCTAATCTAGCTAAATTGTGAGCTATTACATTACTGGCTCTTGGGGTATATTGAATTGATATTTTTTGTGGCCTCTTAATACAAGCTTGCAAATCACATATGACCCAATAAAGTTCAGTTCTTGTGCTTTTCTTGTTCAAAACCAGATCTACAACCTCCTGTGAATCGGTTTCTATGATTAAAGGCCAACATCCCATCTTTTCCGCAATTTCCGCACCGAATTTTGCAGCTTCTGCTTCAGCATAGGCTACCTCCTGCTGGAACCAAGAAGGTTTCATAGCTGCTGCTATTACTTTGCCTCTAGAATCTCGAATCACGGCCCCCAGACCAACTCTTCTCTGCTCCACCACAATTGATGCATCCACATTAACTTTGAAACAACCTGGTAGTGGGGATTGCCAATTGGAAGTTCCATTAGATTTTTTCTCTAGAGATGTCTGTTGGTGGGGCAACTGAATCTTTTTATAAGAATGAACCACAGCCTCTGCTTTAGCAGCTGATAATTGAGAATCTGCTTTCTTATTCTCAAAAATAAAAATATTCCTTTCATGCCAAATAGCCCAACATGTAGCAACTATCAGCTCCATATCTGACTTACTCCTTTTACCTGCCATCTCCTGTAGAAATCCAATCATATCCCCCCCCTTTAGGAGCCTGGCTTGATCTTCAAAAGGGGTCAACTTCCAAACTTTTTGAGACACCTTGCAGCTAACAAGTGCATGGTAAGTGGACTCCTCTGTTCTTCTACATCTCTGACACCATGGGCTTGAGAGGATTTTCTTCTTCCAAAGGTTTTGAGCCGTAGGTAACAAATTCCTTGCAGCTCTCCACATGAAAATTTTTACCTTTGCTGGAATTTCTAAAGACCAGATTGCTTTCCATGGAGATTGTTGATTGTGTGAGGTGCTGGCTTGGTCAGGAAATTTAAGCTTTAAAGCCACTTAGTAGCCGCTTTTAACTGAATAAACTCCTTTCTTGTCAAAATGCCATAGCGCCTGATCTGAACTTGGTTCTCTTGGGAGGGGAATCTTCATTATCTGATCTGCATCCTCCTTTAAGAAGCATTGCAGAATCACCTCTTCCTTCCACGAATGATTGTCATTGATTAGCTCAGACACTGTGGATTCCAGTGGTAGCTTTGGTGGTGAGAACGGCTTGAAAGTGGTGGGTCTTGGCATCCAACAATCTTGATAGATTTGCACTCTCTGCCCATCTCCAATCCTCCATCTTAAGACCTTTTGAATTACTTCCTTTCCCCACAAAATGCTCCTCCAAATATAAGAAGGTTTTGATCCTATTTTGGCATGCAAAAAATCTGTATTCTTGAAATATCTAGCCTGCAAAACTTTCACAACTAAAGAATCAGGATATTGGATCACTCTCCAGCCTTGTTTAGCAATCATGGCTTGATTAAAGCTAGATAGGTCTCGGAAGCCTAACCCCCCTCTACATTTGGCCTGGCACATTCTCTCCCACTTAGTCCAGTGAATTGACCTCTGATTTGACTTTGAGTTCCACCAAAATCTAGCTATAGCTTTCTGAATATCCTCATACAATCCCAATGGAAGTTTGAAAACGCTCATAGCATAGGCAGGCATTGCCTGAGCTATTGCTTTGATAAGTACCTCTTTCCCTCCACTTGAAAAAAATTGTGACTGCCAAGTAGAAAGTTTGCTGATGATTCTGAGCTTTATGTCTTGAAAAAGGCATCTCTTATTTTTACCCACCATTGAAGGCAGCCCCAAGTATGTTTCATGTCTTGAGACTACTTGGAGCTGAAACAGATTCTTTATTGCAGAAATATGCTCTGACTTTGTTTTCCCACTAAAGAACATGGAAGACTTCTCAAAATTAAAAATTTGGCCTGAAGCTCCAGCATAACAATCAAAAATTCTTTTTAAGTTGGAGCAATCTTTCATTGTTGCCCTTGTGAAGATCAAACTATCATCAGCGAAGAGACGGTGAGTAATAGACAGCTCTTTGCTGAACCTCAGACCTTGAATTAGTTGCATTTGTTCTGCTTGGATGAGCATGTTTGAAAAAACTTCTGCACACAAGATAAACAAATAAGGGGACAATGGACAGCCCTGTCTTAAACCTCTTTGTGGCTGGATCAAGCCCTTGGCAACTCCATTTATCAGCACTGAGAATGATGATGTAGAGATGCATCGCATAATCAAATCTACCCATTTAGAAGAAAACCCCAATCTTTCCATAGTGAATCTCAAAAAGTTCCACTCCACCCTATCGTAAGCCTTACTAATATCCAATTTCAAAGCTAACAGCCCATTCTTTTTGCCTTTACTATGTCTTATTTTATGAAGACATTCATACCCTATAATTATATTGTCTGTGATAAGCCTATTAGGGATAAAGGCACTTTGAGAGGGAGAGATTACAAGATGCAACATTTGTTTTAATCTATTAGCAATTGTTTTTGCAATAACTCTATAAATTACATTGCACAAGCTAATGGGTCGATAATCCATAACCCTCTTAGGTTTAGCACTCTTTGGAATTAGAGTTATATAAGTATGGTTTAAGGGAGCTATGTTACCTCCTTCATTGAGGATGTAAAGGCACGTTGTTAACACTCCCTTGCTCACTGATTTCCAATGTTTTTGGAAAAAGACAGCCGGTAAACCATCTGGACCCGGAGCTTTTGTTGGATGCTTCTGGTTCAAAGCTATTACTATTTCCTCCTCCGAAAAAGGCTGGTTCAGCTGATCATTGGTCTCTGCATTCACCTTGATTGGCATGTTTTTTAAGGCAGCTTCCAGCTGATTCTGCGAGGGGTGTGTTGTCGTAAATAACTTGTCAAAATAATCGCAAAACAACCTCTCAACTTCCTCAGCTTCTTCTCTCCACTGCTGGTTCTCATCGTAAATTCCCCTTATAGAATTTTTCCTTCTCCTCGCCGAGGCTTTGGAGTGGAAAAATTTAGTATTCTTGTCCCCTTCCTTGAGCCATACAGCCCTCGATCTTTGTCTCCAATAAATTTCCTCCTCAATCAGCATCTCATCAATTTGTCTCTCAATAAGCATTATGTCGTGCCCTCTAGAATAATGCCCATTTCTTGCTCTAATAATCTTTAATTCTTGCATCAGACCTTCTAATTTTCTTTTTCTGCCTCCAAATTCCGTCTTGCTCCATCTTACTAATTCTGTCATTGAGTTCTTGCCTTCTTTTTAAACCAAGCAACAGGATCCCCAAAACTCCAGTTATTGTCATCAACCCACTCTTGCTTTACAATCTCTTTACATCTGTCATACGGGCTCCACATATCCTCATAATAGAACCTTGTGAACGATCTTCTTCTGTGCCTAACTCCCTTCCTTTTTCCTCCACTTCCAAAAGAATCGGATTATGGTCAGATGTCCAAGTTTCTAAGTGCACAGCAGCGTGCTCCTGAAAGATGGTTCCCCACTTTCGACAACACAAAAATCTATCTAATCTTTCTTCCACCAAATGAGGCCCAAATCTCCTATTTGACCAAGTAAAGGGACGTCCTATACAACCCAAATCACTCAAACCACAATCCCTGACCGCTTCTCTAAAATTATTAACAGCTGACACACATATGTTATTTCTCCCTGTTTTCTCATTTAGAAGCAATATTTCGTTAAAATCGCCAAAACATAGCCACGGCAGTGGGGATAAACTTACTAGCCTACGCAACAATGTCCAGGTGTTGTGTTTTTGCTCTGCCTCTGGATGCTCATAAACACCCGTACATCTCCAGAAACTGCCGTTTTCAACATTCACTACAGCATCTATATGATGCTTACTAAAAGATTTAACCTCAACTACCACCTCCGAATTCCACAATAGGGCTAGGCCACCTCCAAAACCACTCCTATCTACTGCAAAACAGTTATCGAACATTAACTCCTTACCTCTTTTTTGCATTTGCTTAGGCTCCAGCTTAGTCTCACACAGAAATAGAATCTGAGGCCTTTGCATTTGGAGAACTTTTTTTGTTTCTCGGAACGCTCGTTTGTTCCCCAGCCCACGAACGTTCCAGCTCATGATCCTCATTGATGTCGGCGGGGCTGGTAACCAGCCTCCGCCGATGAGTTTTCCAACACCATTGTTTCCAGTTCCGTTGATGAATTTTGCGACACCATTGTTTCAAGCTCCATCTCTCCATAACTCTGCACTTCCCGCTTCAGCTTTTCTGTTGAGCTCGGAGAAACTGTGAGAATTGACAAGGTTTGGCTGCTGACTCTCCTTTTCTTTTTATTCAGGCATGCGCTATGCAGCTCACTCCCTGGCCTTTTTATTGCTCTTTGTCCGTCAGTGCAGTTTAGAGTCTTCTCAATCTTTCTAGCTTGTATTTTCCACTTTCGCTTTTTTGGTTCGTTTACGGCTCCATTCAGCCCATTTATATCCCCTATGTTATATTCACTTTGGGCTATTGGTTGTCCTTTTGCTATGTGGAGGGCCATCCCTTGTGCCTCAGTAGTTGTAGCCTCGTTTTCCTTCTCTTTCTTCTCCTTTTGCAGTGCACTAATTTCAGTATCCCACTCCATTACTTTTTGGTGTCCCGTGCCATCATTTTGTTTCCCATGTGGTGCAACCTTTTCAGCTATCCCATGTGGTTCCTGGCCTCTGTTTTCTGACATCTCCGCAACACCTACTCCTTGGTTTTGTTGAAAACCCGACCCTTGTTCAATTTGGATCTGATCTGACCCTTCTTCCCACCTGGCGTGTTGCTTTTACCAAGAGCTAACAAAGGTGAGGCTTCTTGATCTACTGCCTTAACTGGACCTTCATTTCCTTTTTTTCCGGCCTCCGACGACCAATCCTGCTTCCCATTTTTCATTTTTTTCTTATCAGTTAGCGTTGGAGCTTTTAACAGCGGCCCATACTCCATTTCCTTCCTTGATTGGTTTTTGTACTTTGCACAAATTCTGTACTGATGGCCAAGGCAGCCGCACACAAAACAGAAGTCTGGTAGTCTCTCATACCTCACCAACATTGGAACTGGTTTGTCTCCTTCATCCTCCTGCTCTAATTCCAGCATTTGGATAAGCGGCTTTGTGACATCTATCGATATTCGCAGTCTGATGTACTTGCCAAAACAATCTCCATTATCGTCTGTTCCAACTTCCTCAACTCGGCCAATTGCTTCTCCTAGCTCTTGAATGGTTTCTGTGTCCCTACACATGATTGGCACATTATATATTTGGACCCAGAAAGATACATGTGTAAAATCCTGTTTTATAATTTCCCCAATGCCTACAGGCTCTTGTAGAATTATAAGACCATTTTCAAAGTGCCACGGGCCACCTGATAGAATCTTCCTTTTGTCTACCTCAGCTCCAAACTTGAAAAGAAAAATATTCTCTCCCAGTTCCTCGATCTTGACTTCCCTCATTGTTTTCCACACAGTCTGCAGTGTTGATTTAATCCTTTCCACTGGGACTTCTCGATTCAGCATAACCTTACCCACTAGACAGCCTGCAATAATCTTCTCTCCTTTTCGCTTCATACTACTTTTGAAAGTGATTTTGCTTTTACCTTCCCCACTCAATGATATTTCTTGACACCGTCTGATAATCTCCTCAGTATCCATCTCCTCTTTTTTCCAAGCCCCACCAAACTCCCCCCTTTTTTTAAGATTGCAGGACTCGAATCACAGAAGCAAAATTTACTCCCCTACTTCCACTATAGATTAAAATGATGATGAATGATAGAAGACAAAAGAAAAAAAACTAAAAAAAAATTGAAAAAACCCAACTGATGTGGGTTACTTGGAAGGGCCACTGATGACCCACTTTTCAGCTCTCATTTTGTTTTTCAGAGAAAAACAAAAGAGAGAACTTTTAATTGATGAAATGAAAGCTGTTGTAGGTTACATACTATCAATATGCTCTGCTTTTCATTCGTCACCATATTAACTAACAGCATGTGAACATATTAAATGTCTAAAATCTTTGGCTCTTAATTACATAGTAATTTGATATATTAGAACATCACTAAAATATTCTTTGAATTTGGTTTTTTAAACATTTTTTTTACCTATGGTGGTAAATAGAAAGAAATAAAAAAATTAGCCATCTGCTAAAAGACTCTTTAAATAAAAATAATTTCATATTATTTTAATCAAATTTTTTTCTCCACCAAAATAATAACAATTTTAACACATCTCTCCCTTTAAGAATGAGAAAATAAAAAACCAATATAATACTAAATTAAAGATTACAATAGATTCTTCAAATTAAATTTTTCAAATGAAAATATCATTCTCTCTCTTTAGTATTAAGGAGAAAGAAGAATAATCTCATTTGAAGAATTTCATTTGAAAAGTCTTTTGAAACAATTTTTACTTATATGACTTAATCGTTATGGAAACATTAATCTCAAACCAAGGAATCAATCAATCTCGATCATTTTCCAAGATTATGATGCTGTAGGATCTTGACACCAATTTTATATAATATCTATTGAAGAAAGAGTGGAACAACAAGACCAGAGTTAGAATTTACACCTATATCCTGTTTTGGAACCATTGATAGAAAGAAACTTGATTTACTTAATTTAAGACTTTTGGTTTGTTTCATTTGAATTTAGAGTGATGTATGTGCTCATTCAACATGAATATGGCTTTTTCGACATTGAAATACAAAATTGGACGACTTTGTGCTTACACTAAAAGAGAGAGAAAGAGAAATGAGAATGCGTAAGCAAAAACCCTACCGGTGGCTTTCATACCATTCTTTGTGTTGGTGGGACTCTCCTGTAGATTCCGTTCTTAATTTTATCTCTCGGGATGCCAATGGCTTAAACCGAAGACTACACTATCTATTTCCGGCATGTTTGGTTGCATTTGCCTTCCACTTTTTCCATACCTTTTTGTGGAATTTCGCACCTTTGTTCTTCCTTTGACTGATATATTTGATGTTTCTATTTTAATAAAGTTCTTTTCCTTTTATCGAGGTTCACAAAAATAAATATCTTAATTGAAATTGAAAATTCAAAAAGAAAAAGAAAATCAGGAATGAATGCTTGTTTTGATTTTTATTTTCCAAGAGTAATTATTAATGAGATCTAAACTTTTCAAGGATATCTTAACAATATTTCTAATCTTTATTTCTCTTATTTACTTTTTTCTATTTGTCTTGGGACAATGTAACTCAGAGCTCTAACATTTGTTTAAATTTACACGATTCGTTGATTGAAAAAATAATTACACCTACAATTTTTGACAATTGTTTATGTCATTTGACAAAGTGACAAATAAAATATTTTAAACTTATATAATAGATAAAGAATAAAAGTTTAGAAAAAGGCGAACTACATCCCCTAATGGTTTGAAAAATGATCATGCAAAATCCTAAATTTTCAATAAAGAGTGAGACTATTTAAACCCACCAATTTCCTTTCTACACTTATTTTTTAATAAAAAAATATATTATATAAATAATTTTTAAAAAAGTACTTAATTAACTCTTTTTTCTCTTTATCTTGTCAATTTTACAAATTCCCATCAATTTATTTGTATATATTATTTTAGCTGCATATAATTAGTATCACTAACTAAGAGAAACAAAACACACCATTTAAAAATGAATATGAACAAATTTTATCAGCCATGAAAATTAGTGAATATAAAAAATTCTTAATATAAATCAAGATGTACTAAGAAAGGCCAAAAAATAAATTTAAGAGAGAATGAATTGAGTATTTAATTTATATATTGTGAAAGTAGAGAGAGAATATATAGTTGCAAGGTAGCGAGAGAGAAAGTGATTAGTAAAAGACAATTTTAATGTTTTTAATTTTTCATAAATAAATTTATTTTTTAAAATAGATATAGAGAGAAATTTGATGGTTCAAATAGCCTCATTATTAATTAAAATATATCAAAATTCCTTTTTTACTATAATACCCTTCGAATATAGTAACTAAAAAAATTAACTTTAAATTTTTTTAATGAATACATATATAATATAAATAATTTAATTTGTCTAGTAAACTAATAATATAAAAATATCTTTTGATATATAAAATATTTTAAACAATGTAAAGTGTTATATTTATTTTAATAATATATTTGTACTTATTAAAATATTTTAAATAAATCTTTGAGTTACATAGATTTTACAATTAATTAATATATCTCACTTATTAATAATGTTAAAAAATTTTATATGATATTAAAATAATTTAAAATTTTATATAGTTACTTTATTATTATGTTTCTATTTATTATGAAATTTAGTTAAATAAAATAAAATATATTTAATAGATTGTAAAGGATTAAAATATTTTTCAATTATTGAGATTATTTTAAAATGTATATATTGTTACATTTATGTATATTTGCATTCATTATAAAACATTGGTCTCAATTTTTTTTAATATAAACAAAAAAGTCTTGGTGTCTCTTATTAAAAATTTAAAGATCGATATGATCATTTTCACAAACTTCAGGGGTATAAGTCTCCTTTTCCCATAAAATTTTGAAATAAAAATTATTTTAATATTATTAGTATGTCTTATACATTGTATTGATTATAAGAGAATTAAAAAATTACAAATGACTATAAGAAGTATTGATTAACTGAAAATACAAATCAAGTAATTAAAATTACTTATCTTAAAATATGAGGGAGGCTTTTGATTAGTTTTAGTAAAAGAACATGGTGGATATGCTCATTTTCCTCAAACGTGATACACCACTTCTATCAACTTTTTCCATGTTTTGATTATAACCTAACAACAAATTAAATTATGATCTTGTTCAAAATGAAATTGATTGAAGCAAAGAAATCAACCTCTTTGATATATGTAGGCCAAGCAAATGGTAAAAGCATGTAACCCTCTTCCTAGAAAAGATTAGTTTGCTTGAATGGAAAAAATTTTTACGGGAAAATTCGAAAAAAGAAAAAAGCAACTGTTGTACTGGACCATTATTCATGCATGTGCGGTCGAGAAATCACATTGACTTTAAAGTCTTGCAAAATATCATGGAAATTGAATAACTTCTGTCTAAAATGTCCCATTAAGTAATTGCGTTATGTCTTTCCAGTTAGCTACATTCTAATAGACAAGTTGCCTTTCTACATATAATGATGGCGAAACCATGAAAAAGGACATGCTGCATTTTGTCATTAAGCTGAATAGAATTGTCAATAGTCATAAGATTTATTCAAATGATTTTATACTGATTTTAATGAGCTACCCCTCAATAAAATGCGTATTTATTATTTGATAATGTCCTCAACTCCTTGAGGATATTCAATCTTGTCCCACATTGGAGAGGAACAAATTAACAACAATCAACCACAAGACAGCTCATTGAAAATGTTTTCGTAATTAAGAATTCGATAAGGAGAAACATAAATGAAATGGATGTTTAGTTGTCCAACAACTTGCGAGCCCGACTGCAGGTCGATGCAAGAGCTGCCAACATTTTAGTTAAAACAATTAATTCTCCATTATTATTCATACACAACAAGATAGGCGTTGCCTAAAATATTTTTTAAGAAAGTTTTGTTGTTCTAATGGTTCACATTAAGTCTCAGTTTGAATTTAAATTAGTCGAGACCAATGTGATTTTTAGATACCAAATAATTTAATACACAAAAAAAAAATAAGATAAACGATGAAGATGACCTACAAGGCCACATCACTCATAATATAATGTCCATCAATATTATCATATGGCTAAGTTCATTTGATTAAAATTCAACTAAAATTAGGTTGATATTTGCAGTCACTCAAATTTAAGTAATAAAAAAATTAAGAATCAATATTTGATTAATATGTTCCTTTATTCAAACCTTAAAAAGAAAAAAATAAAAAAATTTCAAATTGTTCAAGTTACACAGTGGCAGAAACACTCACCCTGTGAAGGTGGCCTGGCCTGGATCAAGCCTCCCTCATGTTGTTTAACATTTTTTAAATTTCATCTAGAATTAGCTGAAAAATGATAAATTGAAAAATTACCTATATTGACCCTGTAATATTCAGAGAACACACACACACACATATATGGATTAAACTATGTTGCGGATAAAAATATATGGGAATATTATCCATTAAATTTTAAGAAAAATCATTTTTTATTATTATTTTGAATTCCCTGTTTAATTTACTAAGTATTCATTTTACATGCTGGAATTTTAAACTAGATATGAACATGTGTCGACACAAGTTGTAAAGTGTTCCTCTTATTTTATTCAACTCCTTGCTCTCACACAAGGCACAACCAAATATCTAAATCAACTTCAAATTTCTACCCCTGCCGAACCAATATTCTGGTTCCGCGCCATCAAGTTCAAAACTTCATGTAATTTTTGTTGCAATCTAACTTGACCGCAACCTTCAAATTCATGAATACATCATATAGAATATTCATTCATGAGCTAACTAATATACTTAGCGATTTACCGAACACACACCGAATCACGACACGATTGTATTTGGTGAACACGATCTTCACATGTTGCGCAAATTCAAACCATACATCAAAATCGTACGTGCGCGAACAAACAATTTGACAAAATAAACTAGAAAAAGAAAAAGACATGCGTATGTGAAAGAAAATTGATTAATGCAAATATATATATATATATATAGAGAAAGAGAAAGAATCATTCTTTAGTATTTTTTTTATGTGAACACATTTTTAAATTATAAGATTTAATAGTGTCAGTTTTTAGTGTTATTAAACTGTACAGTTTCATAACTTGTCAGCATTAAATTTGTCGGTTTCTTTTGTTATGATATCATTACTCTTAATTGGCTGGATAAGTTGCTACTAAATCACCTCATGACCCTCCACCCCTATATATTCTTTTAGAAAATGCTAAAAACACGTAGTGTGTTGTCAGAACTAAGATAAAATTCATGTTACTTTAATTGATTTTTCACTTGAGTTTATCAATATTAGGACAATTGTTACGTTATATAATTATATAAGATACTTCAACTCAGCAGTTATTACTATATAATTTTTATTGCGGGAGCCACTATGTTACATTTAATGTAACATACACACTCCACAATAACCACACAAATTATGACTCCACATATTTTATGTGGTTGTTGTGAAATATGTATGTTACATTTCATCTAACATAATATTTATCTTTTATTGTTTATACTTTTGTGTTATTAACAACAGCTGTGGAGTTGACATGTTTCATAATTATGTAACTTAATAGGGCCACGATATCAGTTTTATACTTTGGTATTCTGTTCCTTTAATATTATTTCTCATCACTTTCAATTTTATATTAACAAAGATGACATCATCCCATGATATCATCTATCCACCACGTGTCCAATTGTCCCCATATATTGAATTTTCATTGAAACTCCATTAATAATAAAGCCACTGCCTCATGAATTTTCTTCATCTCATCTTGTCATCTGCCCATCTTCTCATTCTATATAAACCCCCATAACCCCTCTTATCTGAATTTCTCAAAAAGCAAAAATGATTTCTCATCTTCACCATCATCAATATCATGGAGCTCAAGCTCCAATAAAAATGATGGTCTCGTGATCAGTTCTTGTTTAACAGAGAACTGGGGAGACTTGCCGTTAAGAGTTAACGACTCCGAGGACATGATCATCTTCAACTACCTCCATGACGCCGTCAACTCAGGCTGGTCTCCGTTAGATTCAACGGCAACGTCTAGCGTAAAAGCCGAGTCAGTAAGTGATAATTACAAAAATAATAATAATATCAATAATCAGAAGATGTGTAGGGGAGGGAGGCACTATAGAGGAGTGAGGCAGAGGCCATGGGGTAAGTTCGCGGCTGAGATAAGGGACCCAGCTAAGAACGGAGCTAGGGTTTGGCTTGGAACTTACGAGACGGCTGAGGAAGCTGCTCTGGCTTATGATCGAGCCGCTTTTGATATCCGTGGCTCGAAGGCTCTGCTTAATTTTCCCCACAGGATTGGCTCCGACGAGCCTCCGCCAGTCAGAGTTACGGCTAAGCGAAGTCATTCGGCTGACTCGGCGGCTGCGGCTAAGAGGAGAAAAGATTCAGCGGCGGCTAAGGAGCATCAATTGACCATGCTGCCAGCTGGCGAGCACTTATTGGTAAATTGAGTTTTCGGAAATCAAATGACAATTTTGGTTTGTGCTCTGTACAAAATTGTAACAGTGGTTCAAAAGTCCAGAGTAATAGTAACACTACTATTCCAAAATAAGAAATAGCGAAGATTGACACTTTCTCGTATAGTTTCTGGATTTTGCTGTTTATTTTCTATGGTTTTTATATACTGTTGTATTTTCTTTTTCTTTCTTTTTTTTAATGTCATAATTTTTACCGAAACTCATCTCAGCCACGAAACAATTACTTTCCTTTTTGTTAAAATTTTGTTAATACCTAATAGAGGAAAACAGTACTGTATAAGACTGTAGATAAATATGAGTAATGCAACGTATATTATTCGGAAAAAATCGAATTTTTAATATTTTTTCGTAATTTTCAACGTCATTTATAGCATCGTCACACTATTATTAATCTTGGACTATAATACCACTTTATTTAAGACAGATCTTTTAAAATTTGAAAGCGATCTATACGATTAGTTTCTTACACAGGTTATTCGATTATATTGCAGCTCAATTAACAATTTAACATCGCTTTCAAATATTTAAAAGAAAATTTGCTCGCTAGATACCCACGACTTGCATCCATTAATTACATAATATAGATTGACCGGTGGGGTACAATAGAAAATATCTTTTATTTTTAGTGCTTCAAAATTCAACGGTTTGAATGGAAAGTTCGCCGTTGATGATGTAGTCAACTGAGCTTGACTTGTTTAAATCAAAATCTGCTTAATTTAAAAATATTAAGTCATTGAAATTCAAAGCTTAAAAAAAGAAAAAACTTGAGCTATTTTTTTATGTTTTATCCACCAAACATGCTAAACTTTCAACCTGCTTGAAACTAATCTAAAGATTTTAGGGAGTAATCT
The DNA here is from genome assembly GCA_018350135.1 of Citrus trifoliata. Lineage (NCBI taxonomy): Eukaryota > Viridiplantae > Streptophyta > Magnoliopsida > Sapindales > Rutaceae > Citrus > Citrus trifoliata. The sequence goes on along the minus strand of CM031392.1, from coordinate 21,195,224 downwards.
AAATTTTGTTGCTTATGATGCATCAGAAAATTTGACAAACTTATATCAAAATGATCATCAATTTGTTTGTTGTTCTTCAGCCTCCCCCCCCCCCCCCTTCTGGGAGACAGAATGATTAATTAATATTACAGTTATTTCCGTAACATAGTATCCAATTCCACATCTTAAAAAGATGCATGAATGTTAAAAAAGTGATTAAAAAAATGATTTTTTTTTCATTGTTTAACTCCTTTTGAATGTAAAAAAAAGTGTGATATATAAGTTAATTTTTAACCTACCTCCAAATTTCCCCAGAAAAATGAACTTATTGTACCTCATACTCAATTCCATTATGTCATCGGTTAAGTTTAACAGTATAGGGATAAAATCGTAAGTTTTTGCCTTAAATTAATTTTAACGAAAATACTCCTTGATTATATCTCTTTTCAATTTTGTTCTTCTTCTTCTCCGTTTCCTCTCCTTCTTCTTCTCTGTTACTTCTCTTCTTCTTTTTCTCCGTTTCTTCTTAATCTTCGTATTATTAAATGAAGAATATCAACTACCGGAACTTGGCTTGCGAGACTGAGGTGCGTCAGCTGCTTCCTTTCGTTACACAGCTTTCCATGCCATGGCTCATAAACCAAGTAAACAAAATTAAATGCGTCAACTAATGATTAATGGATTAATTTTTCAGATTGGGTTGAAGAATATGGTGGTAGATAAAATTTTGTTGATGATGAAAATGGTAATGGACAGGACCGAATTTGATTGTGATTCAAATTACAGAGAATGTGCTGTGGTTTTTCTTAAAAATTTTTAATTTGAATTGAATATTATTCTTTATCTCCATATTTCCCTGTGGTCCTGTGGATACCAATTTTTCTTGGTGGTTGTAAGGCTTTTTTGGGAAAAAAAAATAATGGGGACAATGTATATGTGATAAGAATTTTTTTAATTGCAATTAAAATGAAATCCTTTACTTCAAAATGCTAAACAAATTAAATGAGTTTATTTTTTTAAGGGAAAATATCCACCGTCCACCTATTTTTTACACCATTTTAAAAAATACACAATTCCTTCATTTTTTGGCTGAAATCCACCTAAAGTTATATTTTTTTTCACTTTTCCACTTCCATTTGGAATCCGTTAAGAAAACTAACGGAAACTTAAAAAAATGACCATTTTACCCCCAAAACGAAAATTATAATTTCACCTTAAAAATGCCAAAAATAATAAGATTTAATAATGAATATCATTATTGGTACATTAATGAAGTACAAAAAAATCTTAACTACTAGAGATTATAACTCAATAAATAATAAAACTTTACTTATCTTAAATTCAATTGATGGTTTGTGAGATTGGACTATTTTTAATACTATTGTTATAATTTAGCATTCTAATTACCGACATATTTTTTAAAAAAACTTGCATTTGATGGTTGTGAAATTAATTTCTTTATTGACCGATGGGGAAAATTATTAGATTTAATTTGATTATTTTTTATATTTTTTAAGGTGAAATTGTAATTTTCGTTTTGGGGGTAAAATGGTCATTTTTATAAATTTCTGTTAGTTTTCTTAACGGATTCCAAACGGAAGTGGAAAAGTGAAAAAAAATGTAACTTTAGGTGGATTTCAGCCAAAAAATGAAAGAATTGTGTATTTTTAAAAAAAGTGTAAAAAATGGGTGGACGGTAGATATTTTCTCTTTTTTTATTTGCTCTATAATTAACTTTTTATTTAAGGGCTTTATGTAATTAAACTTATTTATATTCACAAAGGGGTATTCTTGTCGTTCAATTAAAAGTCAGACAGAACCATTAAACATAACTGATAAACTAACGGATTAGGTGTGGGTGCAATGAATCAATTCTTTTAGGGACAAGGTGCAAACTATCAATTCATTTGGGGTAGGTTAAAAGTTACCCGTTGTATACAAGTCTAATATGAAAGGAATAAAGTTCAACTAGGTAGTATTCAGACCTAAAAGCTTGAAATTACTGATCACCAGGAAGCCAAAAGCTTGACGAAAATTTTTCCAAGAAAATAGAAAAACTTCCACAAACGTATCAATTATAAGTCTACAGAATGATGTGTCAGCCTGAAGAAACACAAACATGTCCATCGACTACATTGACGTGCGCTAAAGAAGCCACAAGTTACTATAAATTAATTCCACATGGCGTACGTAAGATGCAAATGGGTCAATGGAATTTAATTAATTTATTCTCTACGTGGCACATTTTTCTTCATTAAATCTTTGACAAACCCCAATTTCTCTGCGGTTAAAAGATCTAGCTTAACTTTAATTATAGCGCAATGAAGAAATTTCAGAGGATTTTTTGACCACATGCATCCATGGTAACTTTTTTCCAATGGCCTAATGGTAGTGACTCCAAAAGGAAGTAGACTTTTAACGTGCCCCCGAACCCGAACCGACCCGATCAGGGTGGATCCTCATAGGCCTCTTCAATCCCTGCTAATTTTTGCCATCTCTACAAAAAAAATAAGGATTCAGTACCATGAGTTTTTATTAAACACGGAAACAATTATTGTTACACAAAATAAATAAAAAAATAAAAATTTAAAATAATTTTAATTATTTATTTAATTCTCAATAAAAACTCAATTTAACACTAAATCTTAACCTCTCTGCAAAAGGACGAAAATTTCATTTTTCCCGAAACAATTATCACGGAGACAATAGAATAATTGAATTTGAATACAATCATATTTTGTGCGACGAAAGTCAGGGTAGTGTTGAAAACTGAACATTAATTATATGAATAAAAATTCACGGATTTTTTTTTTTTATAGATGGAATTAATTAATACATGCATGCATTAGCTTTCTTTCTGTCTTTCTTTCATTTCTTTTTCTTTTTTGACAACGAAGATACAGGCTCAATTATTTGGAGTTATATTTATTAATTATAGTAGTCAATGGATACGACAAAGGTATTAATGTACTATCTCCGAGTGTCGTTTTTATGATTTCGAAAGCAAAACAAGTGACGGAACCAGTAGTAAATGGAAAACATATATTTATTAATAATCTATATTTATGTATATATATAAAATTGAAATTTGAGGAGGTAATGTGGTATCATTATTTTTTATTTTTGTATATTCTTTATTATTTAATAATTAGAGATTTTTTTTTAGATTTGACTTTTCATTTTTTCATAATTAATTTGATTGTTATTACATAATAACAATTATGTAAAAAATTTAATGAGGCATATTATTTGTAATGAACATCTAAGGGGAGTGTTATGAATTTATTAAAATAAATGTAGATATTCATAATATATATCTCTTAGTCTCCCCACTATCTCTCATTAGCAACATTTAACTTCTCTATAACTCCCACTATCTCATAAGGAATCATGATCCATATTTTTTCATTAATTTCATGGAGTGATTATGTAACTATAAAAGAAAAGGTCATCTTTTTGTTTTGTACACACACAATTGGAATGAATAAAATCATTTTATAATATATTCTCTCATTTTATTCTTTATCTTGCGTTGCTTCTTTATTTGTATTAATGGTTAATAGCTTTTTTTATTTTTTATAAGGCTGTCTCATCTTAAAAAAAAATCAATTCATATTTTTTATTAGTTTTATCAAATGTAAAATAAGAAAAAAGGATAATAGTAAATTTTTTTTCAAAGCCACGTGAAGCGCAATTTTATTTTCTAGTATATATATAAAGTTGGGACTTAAGGAAACGATGTGGCATCACCATTTCTCATCTTTGTATATTCTCTATTATCCAATAAATAGAGAATTTTTCTTTTAAATTTGGCTTTTCATCTTCTCATAATTAATTTAATTGTTATTTTACAATAACAATTATGTAAAGATTTTAATGAGGCATATTCTTTGTAATGAACATTCAAGGGGGAATGTTATGAATTTATTAAAATAAATGTAGATGTTCATAACATATATCTCTTAGTCTCCCCACTATCTCCTATTAGCAACTTTTAGCTTTCCTATAACTCCCACTATCTCACAAGAAATTATGATCCATAATTTTTCATTAATTTCATGGAGTGATTATGTAACTATAAAAGGAGAGCTCATCTTTTTGTTTTGTATACACACAATTGGAATGAATAAAATCACTCTATAATATATTCTCTTATTTTATTCTTTATCTTGCGTTGTTTCTTTATTTGTATTGCTGGCTAATAGTTTTTCTTGTTTTTTATAAGGTTGCCCCATCTTTAAAAAAAAATCAATTTATATTTTTTATCAGTTTCATCAAGTGTAAAGTAAAAAAAAAAGAATAATACTAAATTATTTTTTCAAAACCGTGTGAAATGCGGTTCTATTTTCTAGTAATCCATAATTATGAACCAAAGTCCATTTAGGAGAAAGATAGATCAATTGTAACAAATAACAATCTTGATGATTCTTATAATTGAGCGCATTATAAAAGAGCAGTTCCCAATTTTTCAATTAATCCCACAAAAAACTTTGAAATGATTTTTCTCTCTCAATATCTCTCATTTGATTCTTTTTTTTCATTACATTGATTTACTGTTATTACATCAGACTACAGTTAATATTTACAAATAAACTATTAATGAGATTAGTTTACATTATTCTCTTGAAGTATTGTCCAAGTTTTAACCCTTACTAATATTTGGCGGACGCCTAGTCTATTCACATCTTTCAATTAATTCCTACTTTACCTTTAATTTATTTTTTCCTTTTCCATGCACCCCACTATATAAAACTTAAGAAATCGAGTTATTATCTCTAATTAATTTAAAAAAAGTCATTAACTCTAAAAATCTCTCTCTTACTTTTTAAGTAGAGATGACAGAAATCGCCACGGGGACGGGATGTCTCAGGGATTTTCCTCATTTGGGGAGAGTATGTGGACGATTTTATACTCAATTTTTTTTTTCGGAAAAGAGATGAGAATGATTTTTTACTCAATTTCTTTTTTAGGGAAGGGACGGGAATGAGCTTGAATCCCCATCCCCTCCCCAGTTCCCCATTTTCCTAATTTGATTTTTATTCTAATTTTATTTTTTAGAAATGGTAATGAATAAATAATAAAATATTAGTATAAATAGCAAATATAAAAATATTTATACAAATATATTATGAAATTTTCGGGCCCGACTAACAAATTGGAGTCCTAAATTACTATTTGATTAGGTTTTATTCAAAAGACCTTGGCCCAAAATTTTTTATTTTTAAATTTTATCTAATAAACAAAAATTAAAGTAAAAGCTAAAGTTATAACATCCAAACTTTACTAAGGTATATTGTCAAACTTTACTTTTATTTAAATTTTTTATTTTAATAGATTAAATCAAATTTAGAAACTAAAAATATATTGGTTATTTAGGAGTTTTTTGGGGATTGAGGTTCTTCGGGGATCTCTTTTTATTATTTGAAGAGGGGACGGAGATTCCTTTAAGCAATTCTGATGGGGACGGGGAGGGGACAAAAACATATGCAAAATATTGAGAATGGGTACGGAGATGTCAATCTCCTCCCCTACCCTCTCCATTGCTATCCCTATTTCTAAGGGTATTTTTTTAATAATTTACCATATTAGAAGTATAAAAGAATAACTTCAAAGTTTATATTATGAACTTCTATACTTGATTTCTGAATCAAAGAAAATAAAATATTGATAAAAGGATTTTAATGCTCGCGTTTATTACATGTTTATAGTCGTCCAAGCCAAACTTCTCTACAAAGACTATGAAGTCAAGCTGGGATCAAGGAAAACACAGTAATAGTCAAGTTAAGGCTAATTGCATTATTCTTCTTGTTAAAGGATAATCTGTAACTTTTCCTGATCCTGTAAAATAATCCAAAGATAATTTTTTATTGTGTTATTATTATTTTTATTGCAAATTGGGCACAATATATGAAGGCAATATGTAGAAGCATACAATCAAAATTGTAGACATGACACGTTTGAAATTGCTTTCAAAAGGTTTTAAAGTAATTTTGAAAAGTTGAAAATTAATTTTGGTATTTGGTAAATTTTTTTAGAAATTACTTTTAATAAAATCACCCCATCTGCTTCATTTTGAAAAGATTTCGACTATTGACACTCTTTTAAAATCTTTTTAAAATCCCTCTTCTATTACAATTATATTTGAGAGCAAATATTCTAATATATCTCACATCTATTTTATCTCACTTCAAACTCTTGTATCATATCTCTTAGAAAAACAAGAAGAAAGAAAGAAAGAAAGAAAGAAAGAGAGAGAGAAAACTTTGTATTTTTTCTCTTATCAAACTCACACACGCCATTTTTTTCCTTCAAATTCTCTGCATATTTTCCTTCAATAACTATGAGAATCTGTTAATTATGAACAAAACATATCCTGATAAAATTACCTAGCTTTTTTCTTCATGCTTATACTAAAAATTTTTACATCATAATCTTAAAGATGTTCTATTTAATTCATTGATTTTATCCAGAAGTTTATCACCTACAGAAATTGTATGTGAGTGAGAAAATAATAGAAAATTGAAAGATTCACAAATAAAATGTGTTTACTTGAAATTAGGGTATTTTTGGCACTAAATTTAGTATAATTGAGAAGGGTGTTCTAAAAGAATTTTAGAAGGGACTAATGGGCTTTTAGTCCAATGAGAGAATTCTTGGTTTGAGCCTCCATAAAAGCTTTATGTAGGTTTGTTTCAGTACTCCCTCAATTATTAATTAATTAAGTAGAAATAATCTCTTTCTTACATAATGTGAGTGGAGTAGGCATGGTCGAATATTAGAAAGAGTTTAAACTCTCTCAATTATTAGCTAATTGAGTGGAGATAATTTCTCCCTTACGAAATGTGAGTGGAGTAGGCGCCTTTAAAATATTAGAGATAGTTTAAAGAATTTGAGCAAGTGCTTTAGTGAGTCAATGTATGACAGAGGTCCCAGTTATATAACATGATTGTAAATATTAATTGTAATGTTTGATATAATATTAGTAACAAATTGTGTATAACAGAATTTAAAAAAAAAAGAATTTTAGAAGGGTACCAATAGTCAAACTATTTTGAAAAGTATGGAAGAAATAACTTTTCAAAATTGAATTTTGGGAATCACTTTTTTATTTAATACTTCTTATATATATATATATATATTATAAAAATTTAAGATTGTACTTATTAATTAAGAAATAAAATTATTAACTTTAAAATGATTATTATTAATACTAATTATATTGATATAATAATATAGAATATTTATTTTAAATATAATTATTATAGGTACACAACAAAAAAATATTATATATACATTAATAGTAAAATTTATCAAACATATATGACTACTTTTAAAATTCACCGCACTTTAAAAATAAATTTTACCAAATATTTAACTGATTTAATTCACAACTGATTATATCCAAAACACAATTAATAGAAATTATTTTAAAAATTATAATATAACCAAACTGACCCTTAGAAAAACATATGAAAAAGAAATGGAGTAATTTTGAGAAGCAAAGGAAAAAGAAACAGTAATTTTGAGTTAATAACTCAAATCTATATTATTTGACCTATTTTATTTAGAAATGGAGTAAAAACTTGTGTGAAATGCTGAAAACGTCCCTATAAAGTTAGATTATTATGGGTTGGGCTAGCTGGGCTGGACGGTCCAAACATTTATCAAACTCAGCCTAGTGAAATTTTCCTCATTCAAAAGGCAATGGGCCAACAAGGCCTACAAATGATAAAATTTTGTTGGAGTCGTTGATTTATTTGAGTGGTCTGTTATTGGCAATTTGGCAGTTTTCAACTCAGTAAAACTCTCTTGAATTCCTATTTTTATGTTTATTGTCCCATTCCTAGTTAAAATTACATAAAATGATAAAAATAAATTTTAATTAATATCAAACTTGATTTCTTATTTTTGATATTAATTCTTCACATCAATAATTTTATTGGGATTTTTGCTATTTTGCCCTTAATTTTCGACATCAAGGAACACCGGCGGGTTGCCCATCGAGGAGTCCATGATGGGACTGACTCGATCAATTAATTAAGAAATAGGAGTCCCTATGTTACATTTAATATACCATATACAACTCATAAGAACCACACAAATTATGAGACCCACATAATTATGTGGTTCTTTTTTATTGTGTATGATACATTAAATGTAACAGAGTAAAATCCTTAAGAAATAATCCGTCGAAATGGAAGTTACATAAGTTGAACGCGTAGGGGGCGGTTTTTTATTTTGAATCAAGAAGTTGATGAAAAGTCAAATAACTTCTCTATCACGAACTTCTTTCTCGCAGAGACATGATAAGACAGATTGCATCAACGAAATATATCCCTGGCCTATTGTATTGATTTATGTTCTTAAGCGATGACGAGAGTAGACTTTTCTATATTGCTGCAATTGCCTTCCAATCCGAAAATAGCAACTTAACTCTATTAAAGATCGAATTCTGCTCCGATGGGGCATGCAGGTAGGTATTAATTATAGTTAATTAATCACGGCATGCCTAATTTATCAGCAGACATGTTCACCTCTGAACTCATGAATTAGTTTTCTTGACTATGAATTAAATCTTAGGGCTTTATAAACATAATAGCTAGAAGAAGTGAAATTATCCCGCCGATTATAATTGCGAGCTTTTCAGATCATAACTAACATGTAGTAAGACTTAAATTCTCATGAATTGCTTAAATATGCAAGTAGCACAGAAACAAACATTCTTTTTATTATAATCACTCAAATGGTTGAATATATAAAAAGTTCATATATTTATACTAGAGTAAAGAACGATTACTTGCTTAAGGAGCTGCAGAAAATGAATAAAACAAAAGTTATAGCTGCATTAGCTAATCATTGAAAACTTTCTAAAAATTCCAGTTTGCAGAGTTTACGTGTAGATATTTCTCAGCATAACAGTTTTGCCAGCTCATAGAATACACCTCACCTTCCTCATCAGTTGGTCTCTGGAAATGGTTGCTCAGGTGGCATGCCAGCATGATCTTGGGGTCAACTGTTAGACTGTTCATAATCTGAATTCTCAACAAAATTTCGTAATGATAGAATTAAGAACTAAATGGCTTAGTAATGATAGATTCCCCAAGTTTAGTCACTAACAAAAGACAGAATTTATTATTTATTTATTTATTTCCTGAACCTCGACCAAATTTTGGAGAATTTCATTTAAATAAAAATTGTAAATAGATCAAGCAAAGGAACAATAAACGTGTAGCAAGAGACACATGACAAAAGAGTAAGAAAATACGAAAAAACATGCAGGAAAACAAATATAAGCCAACGCAAACACTAGAAAAAAACCTTTAGTTTGGGAAGCCATTTGCATTCGGAGAGATGAAATTACGAATAAAGTCTGGAGGAACATAGAGTTTGCACACGAGGGTTAATTATGGCCCTTATCGCGGCATAATTTGCAAGCATTACTGTAGCATTATGACCTTTATCGCAGCATTATCTTAATTTGATGGCCCTTATCATGGTATCATTTTAATTTTATGGCCTATATCGTGTTATTTGATATTTTCTTATGTCATTCAATTTATCCTCATGACATAGGAGATTTCTTCATGCATTCAAGTTGTTCTTGTGACATTTGAAAACTCCTTATATCATTCAAGTTATTTTCATGACATTCGAGATTTCTTCATGTCATTCATATTGTTCTCATACTATTTAAATTGTCTTTATAACATTCAAGATTTTCCTATATCAATCGAGATTTTTTCATGACATTTAAGAATTCACTCATATCTTTCAAAATTTCCTCACAACACTTGAGATGTCCTTATGTCATACAACAAAGGATGGTAAGAAAATCTAACAACACTTGGGATATCATCATGTCATACAACAAGAGATGATAAAAAAATCTAACATACTATAAACTATATCAATTTACAGCATTGACTAGTAAACTTGTGAATACTATAAAGGGTAATTTTCCACCATCCACATGTTTTTTTCACATTTTTAAAAAATATACAAATTTTAATTTTTTTTGTTGAGCTCCACGCAAAGTTATATTTTTTTCACCTGTCCACTGCCGTCTTCAAACCGTTAAGACTTTACTAACGTCATAAGGGTATAATGATAATTTCACTTACGCTTCAAAAATGTAGTTTGAATAATATTCCGTTCGTTTTCTTAATGGTTTGAAGATGACAGTGGACAAGAGCAAAAAATATAACTTCGAGTGGAGCTCAACAAAAAAAATTAAAAATTGTGTATTTTTTAAAAAGTACAAAAAAATCGGTGGATGATGGATAATTACCTTACTATAAACTAGAGTCCTCCTGTTATACACATGTTTTTACCAAATTCAAGCCGATGACATGAGCCTAAGAACTCACATCCAATAACATATAGGATAAAATAATGAAAGTTCTAATATTCATCAAACTCGAATTCTCGAAGATAAGAGATAAGTTTTCCTAACTCAATTATACTTCTGATAATTTCTCTTATATCAAGAGGTCACCATTTAAAAGTAGGGATGGACAATACAATACAAGACAAGAGAAATAAGCATATTCGAGGAGAGGGTACAATATCCTCTAAACCTTTACTCTTACTCTATTTTTCCTCTCTAATTATTTATTTGTTATCATATTATTTTCAATCTTTGACTTAGCATCTAAGGGTTTACACCGTTAACTCTCCTGGCGACCCTTAATGAGTTATTATTTTGTAAAATTCCAACCATCAAACTCTCTTACAGCTAATTTCCCAAATAAAACAACTCTTTCTTAACTCTTATGCTCAATCCAAAATTTGGCATTGTTATTAATTAAAGATGAGCCTTAATATACACACACGCACACATACACACATGCATGGAATTGATATAATTAACATAAATCAAAATCTCGAATATGACAAGGTATAAAGTAATTTACCTTCTTGCCCATTCATTAACTTTGCTTTATAAATTGCTCCAATAAAATGAAAGAATCCAAGGCCGACGAGTTCTCGCTAATCTTCTTTTCCTCTTCCCTTCTCTTTCCAGCAACCTCATATCCAACAAAAAACGACGTGTCGCAAACCAGAGCTTCTTCCTTACATGCAAGCCCTGCATGACAACCTCATCAACACGTGCTGCCTCTTTCTTACCATGTGCTTCCCTCATTGGACCCCACCCCAATAACCCCCTCCCTTTATAACCCCCTCCGTCTCAATGCATACACCCTCATCAGCTGAAAACACACCTCTTATCATCGACAATTAATCGCCGTTAGATTTAACATCAACACCGATATGGCTGAACATTACCAACCACACCAGCAGACACAGCTGCAGAGCCGTCAGCCCCGGTCCCACCAGGTCGTGAAGGCGGCAACCGCCGTCACAGCCGGTGGGTCTCTGTTGGTCCTCTCTGGCTTAACCATGGCTGGGACTGTCATTGCACTGACCATTGCTACTCCACTACTAGTCATATTTAGTCCTGTTCTTGTCCCTGCGGTTATCACCGTTTCTCTTCTCATCATGGGGTTCTTGGCCTCTGGCGGATTCGGTGTAGCAGCCATCAGCGTCTTATCATGGATTTATAGGTATTGGATTTAACCCTAGAAACATAGTCAAGCCTACAAAGGGATTGGATTCTTTAAATTAATTTTAATTTAATTTTTTGAGTTTAGGTATGTCACTGGGGGGCACCCACCAGGGGCGGATCAGCTGGAGCAGGCGCGGATGAAGCTGGCTGGTAAGGCTAGGGAGATGAGGGACAGGGCGGAGCAGTTTGGGCAGCAGCAAAGCGCTGTCTCGCAGCCGGGTTCTTAAACTGCGTAGTTATGCATGTGATGAAGGGTTGTTGTTGGTTGATAAAGATATGGGTGGAGATCAAACGGCTATGATACTAGTTGAGGGGTCATTGGTTGTCTTTTGTGTTAATTTTCCTGTTAATTTGTGTCAATGTGTTTTTTCCTTTTTGTATTCGTGGTAATCTTTGTAATAAGTTTTGTTAATGTGGTGGGGCGCTCTTGCAGGGTTTTTATTATTGGTCTTTGAAATGTAATATTTGTCTTGTGATTTTTGTTTTAACATTTCAGTTTCTTTAATTTTACAAAATTTGGTTGTTATTATTAAGAAGGCAAAATCTTTCATTCTGTTTTCGTATTTCTCTCGGTACGAATATGACCTTGTTAATTTCATGCTTACGGAGTGAAACTAAAAGGTGCAGTGACTTATGGTTCCAGGTGACAAGTCATTGGACATGCAGCCTAATTACTGTATTGCGTGTCACCATGCATGGAATGCAATGCAGTCTAAAAGTCTAAATACAGCCACTTGATGACTGAAGTGCATGCGGTGAGACAGGTGTCAAGTTCTTGGAAATTAGACAGTGGCCTATTCGATCATAGGACATCACTATGTAGTTCCTACATAAACTATTGTTAAAAAAGTCAATTTACACATGACAAATTATATATTCCAAGAAATATGTAGAGTGACGATACCGAGCTCACACTTCAACCCTATTCACATTTCAACCCTACGTAATTAGTGAGAAATTTACCTCATGACGAAATTTGCCTGACCTGAGGTCTCAGGTTCATCAGAAGGGTGCATATCACTTTTCAATTATGTAGAAATCTCGTTACATATCAATAATGCTAAGGATGTGTTGCCAATTATGTGCATACCGTTTTTCAATTATGTAGAAATTTTGTTAAATGTCAGATAAGGATGCATTTGTCAATTGATGAGTCAACTACAATTTTAATTGATGTGATTGTAATACAGTTATTAAATGTCGACTCAAATCAGCTGAGACTCATAAGTTTATGCGTGTACGTGTATGTGTGTGTGTATGTGTATGTGTATGTGAACACTCCTTTTAGAAAAAAAAAAAATTGTAAATGCTAGTGGGCTAATTTTATACACTGTTGACAGTGGTGAACGGTGGGGGTATTTGACCCCTCAATTTTGTTGTGTCGTAGACTGAGACATAAAACTGAGTGCAGTTTGCTTGTACAGTAAAAGTGATTTCTGATATGTGACTTTGATTTTATTACAGATCGCGTTACCCTTGCTTTATTGAGTTCGATTCCTGCCTCAGAAAGGCTTGATACTTGTGAATTGATTGCATCTTCTATTTTTCGTTGTTTTATCCTTGATTTAATTCACTTATTTGCTTTGTTTGACTTGTTCTTGACTTTATTGCTTTGCGCCTGCTTGCTCTACTGTTCTTCACTTGCCCTCTTCCTGTCTCGGATTTTCTAGCTCTGTCATATTCTCTTAAATGTTAGCAGGCTTGGGCTTTTAAATGAGTTTGTTAGCTAAGCTTATTAGGCATGTGTTGGGTCTAACTAGCTTATTCAGGTATGTGTTGGATCTAAATAACTTGTTTAGGCATGTGCTGGATGTAATTAGCTTGTCTAAGTATGCGTTGGACTTAATTGGGTCTTACACAAGGCAGTAATCAAAGACTTGGCAGCTAAAAATATTTAATTATTTATAAGTTCTGCATGTATATAGTAATGTTTATCGCCACATTAATCACCTTTGCATTTTTCTTTGATTTTCTTCAAAGAAAAAGCTATAGATTCGTCTCTTTTGCTATTCTTTCAGGAGGTAAATATGTACTTTTAATTCTGTCGTTCTTTATCGGTTCAACTAACGTTATTCAAGTAAGAAATTTTCTTCTCCATACTTTTTTTTTCTTTTTTTTGAAGAGCTCCATACAAATGGTTGAAAACAAGAAATCCCACTAAAATTCTATAACCCGTGGGCAAAGTTGGAGTAAAGCCAAATTGTGTAATGCCTGCAAAACCGTCGAATGAAAGGATGAAGAGGAAACTTTAGCCTTGCTACCACATACGCTGAAAGACTTTTACCACTGTCATGATTAGAAAATAAAAAACCCCAGCATCTTTTGACTAATCTACCGAAATCAGAGACACATCCCTTGGAAAAGCATCTTTAAATCTTTGCCTAAATTTTTTTTCAATTTTTTCTTCTCTAAACAAAATGCATGAGTTGAAAACCCATCAAGGCAGTAGAGAAAATAGAGGAAAAAATTTCTTACTTGATAACACCGGTTAAATAATTAAAGGATAAGGATTTAGAATTGAGTTAAGTTTTTATTGAACATTGAATCAATAGTTCTTAAATAAGATAAATAAGAAAATAAAAATTTAAAATAATTCTAATCATTAATTTAGTGCTCAATAAAAACTTTGTTCAGTTTTGAATCTTAATCCATAATTAAAAAGATGAATTTGTAGCTTTTGGAATGGCAAAATTGTTCTTTGAAGAAAATCAAAGAACAACAAAAAGAGGGGTAATGTAGTAATTAAGCATGCAAAACTTGTTAAATAATTAGGAAAGTTAGGTGCTAAGGCTTTGATTATTGCCTTGTGTAAGACCTAATTAGATCCAACACATACCTAAAGAAACTCATTAGATCTAGCTAGGAATGACAATGGGGAGAATAGGGGAAGGCATCAACATCCTTGTACCCATCTTTGATACTCTCTAAAATTCATATCCTTCCCGGCCCCATCATAATTAATTGAGGGGAGGAGAGGGGATCCTCAATACTTAATCTTCGAATAACCGAAACTTTTATTTTTGGAGCTTAATTTAACATATTAAAGTAAAAGAATAAAATTGAATTACCAAAACAAAAACATCAAAATAAACTAAAGTAATTAAAATCATTTCCATCAAACTAAGTCAACGTCATCAACATTACAAGACAATCTATGAAATTTAAGCAAAACAAAACTTTCAAATTTGAATACATTCATAAAAATGATAATATCTCTTACATTAATATTAATCTATTACAGAAAGTCGCAAGGTATAAATCATCAACAAAACTATGATGTTTTTTTTATTTACATTTATCCTTATTCAATATAAATATGAATAGAGAAATAAGGAGAGGATGGGATTTCGTCGAATCTTCGTCCTTTCTCCGAATAAGATATTGGGTATTAAATTATCCTCATTCCTTCCCCAAATAAGAAATTAGATATAAAATTATCTTCATACCATCTTTAAATGAGAAAAATTCTCCAAGACCTCAGTCTTTTGGGAATTTCTACCATCCTTAGATCTAGCACATACGTAAACAAACTAATTAGATCCAGCACATACCTAAATACACTAATTAAACTCAATAAATACATAATAAGTCAAGCCCTTGAAATTAATTAACTCACGAAAAAAGCAAGCATAACATCTAAGAGAATATAATATTTCATTATAAAAGCAAAAGAGAGTAATTAAATCAGGGACATGAAGACAGCAAGTGATGAAAAGCAAAGCAAGTAGGAGAAAAGCAATCAAGTAAAGAACAAGTCCAACAAAGCAAATAAGTGAAGTAAATCAAGCACATAAACACGACAAAGTACAAGAAGCAAGGATGGCAATTTGTAAAAACTCGATTATTTAAATTTCAGGTTGGGCGGGCTCTTGTCTAAGCCCGAATTTCATAATTTTTAAGAATTTTTTAATATATAAATGATTTATTTTTTTAAAAATGGTCATATTTAGGGATGGTAATGGGCACCGCCCGCAATAAATTTGTTATTACAAACTCGCACCTGCATAAAATTTAAATTACCAAACCCGCACCCACACCCACTGCGGGTTTTTATTTTTTAAGAAAACTTACCTGTTGTGCATTTTGACAATTACCAAACCCACAATGGTACCCTGTGGATTTTTTGCGAGTTCTCACATTTAAAATCACAAATCTTTAATATGTAATTTATATTAATAACCTAAAATTTCACATTACATACTAAATTATAAATTTAATCAATGTAAATAGAAAATTAAAATTTCAACATCAATCCAACACAAAATCTCAAATTTAAGTATGAAATACATAAATCCATTAAAAAAAACCACAAACTACTATCTAAAAATAACAATTACATTTTATATTATCATTCAACACAAGCTCCAAGAGAAGATCTTCATTTCATTCACCACCATTAGCACCCATCCAACATGATGCCTATTGTGATTAAAATTAATATTTTCCAAAAAATGATACTTTTCAAATAGTAATCCGAAGAAAAAATTATAATAATGAAATAATTCATGCATTAAGTTAAAGAAAAATAGTCCATACAATATTAAAATAAGCATATAATAATACATGAATTAAGTTAAAGAAACTTAGTTCCTTACACTTTGGTTATTTGGCACTTTGCATAATTGCATTATTTTCTTTATTTATTTTTTAGATTTAAATATTTTTCAATTAAATTAAATTAAAAATATTTAAAAAAATTGCGGGTTTGGTGGATATCCATGTATCCGCCAGATATTGGATTAATACCAAACCCACATGAATTTTCAATTTGTAATATTAAACCCACCCGCAACCCACAAAATTATCCACAGAGGGCGGGTTTGCAGGTACAATTGTTATCCCTAAACATAGCCTTCTTTATGTATTAAAATTTAACATAAATATAAATATTACTTAAGGTCTCTACCATATAATTATACAAATAATAAAATAAGCATAATCTAAAATCATGTCTTATAAAATTATACAAATAAAATCATTTTATTTTTAATTTTAAATTTCAGGTCGGGTTGGGTCGGGCCAGCTAGGGCCTGATCCCTTATTCGAATTTTAATTGGGCCCTCATATTTAGGCTCGAGCCTGACTCAAAATCCTTAAATTCAGGTCAAAACCCAAAAAATTCAGGTCAAATTAATCGGGCCAAAACTTAGACCAAACTTTTTTGCCATACATAAAAGCACGTAATTCACAAGTAACATGCTTTCTAAGATAGCAATCAAATTCATAGAAGCAGGGGTGAAGAAAATTGTTAAAAAAACATAAGCAACAAGTTATAACATCACTAAAGTGAGTTTGTGACTTTATATTTATTTTTTATTTATATAAAGGGGTGTATTTAGACCATTCATTCTTGAACATTTTTAATTAATCAAGCTTTTTAATTTATATAAAGGAGGAGTATTTAAAAATTTTAAAGGTGTTTTTAGAATTTTTAAAATTCTATTTTAATTAATATTTAGGGACAACAATCAAGCTCGAGATTTTTAATAAAGCCCTAGCCCAAGCATGAACATAATCAAGCTCACATTCTCGAGCCTTAGCCCAACCATTGGCCCTAAAATTCAAGCTAAAATCTATGAATTTGAGCTGGGTTAACTGGGTTGTGGGTCGAGTCATTTTTTTTTATCATTCCTACCAGTAACTTAACATTTTTCAGACTAATTTCTAACTTCTGTTGTAGAAGCAAGCTGCACTATTTTATGTCACAACAAATTTGTCCCACCAACCCCCACTTTTTAATGAATTTTATTTATTCTAAAATTGCCCTTGTCATAAAAAATAAAAAATAAAAAATAAGTTTTTCTCTCAAGTTCTCATTAAATTCTCATATATCGTGTCAATCACTCTTTTTTTTAATTGATTCATTATTTGCATAAAATATTAACTCCTAATCAAATTCCAAATTAGAAATTGAACAAAATCTTAAAGTGTCACACAAAATCAAAACCAATATCTTCGCTAACAACAAAGCCCAATATTTGTTCATAAAATTTAACAAAACTCAATATCGAAACTCATCTTATGTTGGTGGAGGTAATGTATTAATGGTGAAGAAGATAATCACAGTGGTGATGAGCTTGTTGTTGATAAAATGTGAGGAGTTATGGTCGAGGGGGGGGGGGGAGTGAGAGAATAAAAAAATAAATTTTTGTTTTAAATAAAGGTAATTCTAAAACGTAATAAAATAAATTGAAAAGCTACGACTAATGAATAATTTGTGAGGTTCAAATATCATTAATCAAACGAGTTATTAGGATTAAGCATTCAACTCGTCATGCTCGAAAATTGTTTGGGTGAATTTGACTATGTTGCAATTTTCAATAGAGTGAAGATCTTAACTGTTTTTTTTTACATTTGTTTGTACATAGGGACTCCTCAAAGGAAGTTAAGACAAAACAAAACAAGGATAGACAACCCCATACATATCATGGAGAACAATATGAATAATAAAAGCTGGAGGGGAGCTAAAAACATGGAGACCCAAGGGTAGAAAGTGTCCATAATTAGCAAGAGCATCGACAACAAAATTAGCCTCATGTTAAATATGCTTAATGTCAAAATGCCACTCCTATTTCGAAAGATCCTGGATAGATAGGATAAGTTGAGAATAGTCATTAGTGGGTATAAAAGAGTTGGCAACTAGTTGGGTTACACATAACTATGAACTTCCACCAATATCCACCGAATTTCAATCTCCCAAGCAATCAATATAAAAACCTCAAAGCTCAGCAACTGTAATCGAGCAGCATCCAATATTTTACCCAAAATCTTGAATCCACTTGCTGTTGTGATCTCGAATGATACCTCCTGCACTTGAAAATCCAGACTTGTTACAAGAACCATCTAAATTAAGTTTACACCAAGGCCATATAGGAGGTGACCAATAAATCCATACTTCTTTTTTGTTGGCTGCCGAAGCTAACAAGCAATCATTAATGCGTTGATTTTCCTCAGCCCGCGTCTTCATGTTCTGAATCATGTACTTGCTATTAACATAAACATTATCAAATTGAAATTTATTCCGCTAGTACCACAACCTCTAAATGGTGATACCAAAAATTTAACTCCAGTCCAAGCTCCATCCATTCCATTCCTTACTTTAAAGATTATAGATTATCCACTCCTTAATCGGCTTGGAATAAAATTATACTTGGGAGCTCTTTGGAACGAAATAATTCCAAATTCATTGAGCCATACGGCAATCTCTAAGCATATGAAAAGTGCTCTTCAAATCCAACCCACACCGATCCCAAAAGCCATTAAAAGCGATGTGCCATCTCATAAGCTCCCATTTTGTCTTGAGTTGGTCATGCAACACAGTCCAAATGAAAATATAAATAGCTTGAGGCCTTTTCTATCGCCAAGCAAGAAGCCAACTCGATTCCTCATCCTCATGCTTAAATCCCGCAAGATAGAGATAAGCAAATCTAACAGTGAAATTACCTATGTTGGAAGCCGACCAATAGATCTGATCATATCCTCTCTCAAGTTTTAGCGGTTAAAATGAACAATTTTGAGAAGAATATGATTCAGAATCAAAAGCCTGAAAATCTTCCACTTCTATTGGTTATCCATAGTTACAAAATCATCTACCTTTCCATAAAGGATGTCCTAACAAACTGGGGCAACAACATAATCAATGAGAGGTCGAGTTTTAGTGGGCCAACAGTCATATCAAAATTTTGCTTTCTCACCACTTCTGATAGACCTATCAGTACCCATAAGAGTTTTGTTCAAAGTTTACTGAGCGTGCGCCAAAGATAAGAGCAATTTTTGCTTGGCAAATTAGCCTGTGGATTCAAAGCATTAATCTCATATTTTGTGCTCAAAACTTTAGTCCAAAGGCTTTTAGTCGAAGAAATAAGGCCCCAACATATCTTCAAAAGCAAAGTTTGATTCATAATATCAAGGTCTTTTAACCCCAAACCCCTACTAATTTTTTGCTTACAAACTGTGCTCCAATTAATTTGACTAAGCTTTCTCCCTTTTGTAATACCACTCCATAAAATGCGTGGACAAGCTCAACCAATCTTGTTCTTAACACCAATCTTGTTCTTAACACTAGATGGAAGGTTCGTCGTCTATATTATATAAATAAGAATTGCGTGGAGAATAGATTGTGCGAGAGTTATACAGCTAACTAGAGAAATATAAGAAGCATTCCAAGTTGACAGTCTTTTTTCCACCTTATCCATAATTTCTTGGTAAGTACTCTTGGTCACTCGCGAATGAAGAAAGGGCATACCAAGATACCTACCAAGATTATTAATGATAGTAAAACCAAAAATTTTCCCAATACTCCTCGCCACACTCATCGAGACATTAGAAGAGTAAAAAAGGTTAGTTTTTATTCTATACATCTTTTCCCTAGAGCTACATCAACAATCATCTAGGACATTAATAATTTTAGCTTGATTAGGGGAAGCTTAAGCAAATAAAAGCAAGTCATCCGCTAAAAAAAAGATGGGTTAAAGGGGTCCCCTTACATGACAAACGAATTGGTTTCCACTCCTTAGCATTAATAACATTGCAAATACCATGGCTAAGGCACTCAATACAAAGCATGAAAATGTAAGGAGATATGGGGTCACTGTTGAGTATTAGAAAATGTATATTTATGAGGAGAAAATCATCGTTTTACATTCCAAGTCTTACTAACAACCCTTACTTTTATGCATTTAATATTTTTGTAATTTAATTACGTGTGTTTTATTTTAATTAAGTATTTTATGTATTTTAGGGGCATTATAGTCATTTCACAATAAAGGAGAGATCAGATGGTGAAACAAACATCACTTTTGAACTCAGGACGATCGAAAACCTTAGGAAGAGCATAAAAGGAAAAATGACACTATTCACATGTACGGTACTATTCACGTGTACGGTACTGTCTACGTTACTGTTCACGACACTGTTCACATAGACGGATCGATGACGTGGCATTGACCGATGATGTGGCATTGACTGATGAGGTGTCACAATCCTGTTGGACAAAAATTCTTATGTACTATTGATGGCGACGTGGCAGCATATCAGTGGACGAAAAATCTCGCGTACGGTGCATGCATCACACAGGATTATTTTCAACCAAACCGCGTCACTGTTCAACCTGGTCAAACCGTGTTACTGTTCATCCACGTGGTCAAACCGCATACAGTTGACTGATGACGTGGCACAATCCTGAGCGTCCAAACTGTTTTTAATCCGATGGCCATGATTTACTCCATATATCTATAAAAAGGGGGCCTCCCCCCCTAATGTGATACCTCTGAATCCATTTTTGGGATCCATTTTCTGTAATTCCCTCTTTATCTTGTATTTTCTTCGTATTTTAATAAATTCTCATTTTGCCCCTAATTCAATTATGAGTAGCTAATTTCCTTTCAAGTTTGGGTTGAAGGTGAAGTCTCAACATGTGTCATGGGCTTTATTTGGTAAATTTATTTTCTCTTCCCCTCTAGTTTTTGTGCATGTTTTGACTTCTCGTCGACAAATAATACTAATCTTGTCTAGTACCGCCTTGGTTTCACAGGCCCTCTAGTACAAGGTTATTATTATTTGGCACGATAAGCCCTTAGCACCATATTGATTAGAGCGTGGTTTCATGAGGTGTAGATTCCCCCCTTATGATTTAATTGGCATTAATACGGATTATTTAGCCCATGATGCATGTTGATACGGATCCAGATACCCAAGTACGTCATTTCAATATAATTCTCTCCAATTTATTCTCGTCATTTTAATTCTAATTTTAAAATTTATTCTCGCCATTTTAATTTAAGTTTTAGTATATTCCAAATTATTTCCATCACAAATCCAATCACCCATTTACAAAATTAATTCTACACACAATTAAAATCCACCTCTTCGTGGGATCGACACTCGTCACCATTGATCTATACTACAATAGATTCGTGCACTTGAGAGTACATTAAAATTTACACAACAGTCACCTTGTCAAATCCCCCTTGAAGGTTTAAATTCATTCGTCAAGTCACCATTCTAGAGAACATATTCATCGAAGCAGTAGTAATACATTCCATTATAATCCGAGTTAGATTCATGGGTATTCTAACCTCAATTAAAGTTTTAAAGATAAAACTCCAATTCAGCCAATCATATGCTTTTTCCAAGTTAACTTCAATTGGCATATACCCCACACTTCCAGTCTTTTTCCTCATTGTATAAATAACCTCTTGAGCCACCAGAATGTTTTCAATAATATGTCGTCCCAGGACAAAGCTTGTTTGCTGTAGGCCGATGAGATTAGGTAAAATGGCCTTTTAATCGATTACCAATTAACTTAGTGACAGTTTTGTAAGGGACTATACAGAGACTGATGGGTCGATATAGCTTCAGGCTTCTTGGATTGCCAACTTTAGGAACAAGCACTAACAAGTTACGATTAATATTGCTTGGTAATCAGCGGCTACTAAAAACTTCTTTCACCAATCGACATATAGAATCACCAACCAAGTGCCATTGGCTCTGACTAGAAAATAGCCGGATATCCATCAACACCCGAAACTTTGAGAGGATTCATACTAAAGAAGTTTTGCCTGATTTCATCATTATCGACCAGTAACATAAGAAATTACCTTGTGGATTCTTCAATGCTCGGAAAATAGCCTCTGTAAGGATAAGAAATAAAACAAGAGTCATTGTTAGTGTTGAGGGAAGAAAAGAAACAAATAGCATGTTGTTTAATCACTTTAGTATCATAAAGTCAAGAACCTGAATCATCCATGATAATTGTAATACGGTTTTTTATCTCCTTGAAAGGGTTTAGTGAAAGAAATTTGTATTTTAGTCCCCTAACAGAATCCAATCCTTCCAAAATTTCTAATGCTAATACAATTCCTCATGAGTAAGAACTTCTTTTAGCTCATTTTTCAATTTCCTCTATAACCGACCAAGACTTCTAGTAAGTTTGACTTCTAGTAAGTTTGACTTCAAGGGCCTGTTGAATTCCTCCAAGTCTGGCTAAGAGT
Organism: Citrus trifoliata; assembly: GCA_018350135.1. Taxonomy (NCBI): domain Eukaryota; kingdom Viridiplantae; phylum Streptophyta; class Magnoliopsida; order Sapindales; family Rutaceae; genus Citrus; species Citrus trifoliata. Next base: position 21,172,688 of record CM031392.1, on the reverse strand, counting down.
CTCATTTTCCTGTGAAAAATATTTCCAAATGTCACTTTATTCCATTGCGAAATTTTAGAAGTGAAGTCGAACCATATCCACATAGGCAGTATTAGAATTCCAATTTGAATCAACAAATTCCCCAAACTTCTCATTTGTGAGCCAAGCTGATAAGAATCAGAATGGTTTATTAGCTTTTGAAACAACTTCAATTTCACTGAACTTAACAAGCACATGCCAATGATCCGAAGCCACTTTTGGCAAATGCAGCACCATATTCCCAGTATACTTAGTCAAACCATTCACCATTACACACAACCCGATCCAGCTTTTTGTAAAGATTTCTACGCAACCAGGTGAAGTGGGGACCTTTGAATTCAAGGTGACAGAGCTTAGTAGTTTGAAACCAATTTTTGAACAAGGAGGAAACATCACTTTTATTGTTGACACCGTCTTTCTTTTTAAAAGCATAGAGGATTGTGTTGAAGTCACCCCCTACTAATCAAGGCCATTGAGTCTTGTTTGAAATTTCCTCCAAATGGTTCCACTGTTGTCTTCAGACTGTAGGAATAAAGCTTGCATAGACAGTAGTGATATGAGAAATTAAAGGGTTGTTTTCAAATATTTTAAAGTGTACATATTGTTTGTGGTTCCATATAATATTTATTTCATATGTACTCTTCCAAAGTATCCAAATCCCACTAGCAAATCCCTCTGCTTCCACCGATGGGAATGTTCAAACCCATAATTTTTAATAAAAGCGTCAGCATTACTTCCACTAATTCGGGGCTCCAACAAAACAACCATTGCAATGTTGAAAGACTTGATTAAAGTTTTAAAAGCTAGACGAAAATCTTTAAAAGCCGCTCCTTGAACATTCCAAAACATAATAAAGAAAGGCATAATGGCAATTGAAACAAAAGAGAAAGAATTTTGGCATGGCAAAAACCTCACGGCAGCGACCCTAACACCTCCAGCTCCACTTCCATGTCTTGCTCATTAACCAAGGAGGTGTTATCTTTAAAAGTTCCCGAGCCCTCTTCATCACTAGTGCCCAGATAATCATTGTCATCAATATCTTCCTCTGTGTCCTCATTTATTGTCAACATTCCCACATCAGGAGGCTTTCTTATAAGATCATGTGACTGGTCTTGATGTTTAGGTAATGTAGTTGTCTATGCAGAATTCGCAGAAGTGGAGGGATTTGGGTCTAGAGAAAAAGCTCTTTGGTATTGAAAGATATTGCAGAGTGGTGTTGCGGGTCTAAGTTTAGGGGAGAAATGGATGGGACCGGGGAGGTTTGTGGAGCATGGTTGTGAGATTGGGTATGTGAGAGGTTAAAGGTTTGAATGGGATTGGACTGTGTTGTTTCGTTGAGAATATTTGTTTTATAGGCTTTTTTGGTAACATTTTTTTTATTTTTTATGTTGGGCTCGTGAGGGCTGTTTATCAACTAGATTTTGATCAAGGGAGTTCTTTTTTATAGCGGAATGTTTACTCCCATTCAAAGCATGAGGATCTGTTATTATAGGCACTCTGTTACTCAAAATGGCAATTAAGGATTCATTGCCGTCATTTTGATTATTCCCACCACCATCATCAACCAGAAGAACCCCAAATTTAGATCCTCTATTCAAGTTGCCATTTTGATGATTAGCATAATCCTGAATTTTCTCCTTCCCTTTCCCATTTTGATTCCTTCCTTTTTGGGCTACCACCATCCAAGGGCCATAGTTTAGAGCAACTTTCTCGGCAGTCGGAACTTATGATAACTTGCAGTTGGGGATTTTATTTGAATTTGGTTATTTGACATTAGCAATTTAGCATCTTGGGGGCTCAATATTCAACTTTTCGGGGCAAGAAGAATGCGTGTGACCATACCTTCCACAACCAAAAACAAATGGTTGAGAGGGATTCATACTCAACTTTTTGAGTTTTCCTATTCAACAAAAATTACGAGATTAAGGGTCTATCAAGGTAGACTTCGACGGCAATCCGAGCAAACTTGCCCCAAATGGCTAGTTCCATATGATAATTAATTTTGAAAATTTTCCCAACTACATAACCCAACAATCGAATAATTTTCTTGTGATAATAGTGTAATGGCATTCTAAGAAGACATATCTTTTCAATTTTCTCAATAGAGCAATCAAAGTGTGGAGTCTACTACTAAACATTCAAATAGTGTCCCAAAATAAGCCAAGGACCTTGAGTAAGTACAAACTCAGCAGTATTTTCTGAGCAGAAGCGAACAAGGTACTAGCCATTATCCAAATCAATTATTGAAAATCCCCCTATATTTGGCCACAATGCCTCCAATCTTGAAACAACTGCTTTATAACCAATCATGCGGCCAAGTAGTTTCACTACCACTGTCACCTGCCTTGGTTTTATAAGTTGTTATGCACCTTTTGAGAAAAAACTATTGAGGGAATTATGCCATCTCTCTCAATGACTATATCATCCTTCTCGATTTCAATATAATCATCCCTGCCCACACTTAAATTCGTTAAGAATTGCTTTCTTAAGCAAGCATAGCACAAACCATAAGCATTTGTATAATATGAATAACTTGAATGAAAAGCAATTGTCTATTTTTACACAAACAAACAAAATGACAGCTAGCTAAGGACAACAATTGGAAATAAAAGAAACTGATCTGTGAATCATCAACCAATGATATAGTGCTTCTAGAGCCTCCATCCATTCATTCCCATGTGCTGATATTCCTTTGTATAACTGTTTTGCCACCTCATTGAATTCATCTCATTTCTTTCATCAGCTAACTATAAATGGGTATAGCTCAGGTGGCATGCCAATGTGTCACTGAGGTCAGCTGTTAACTGGTCACAACTGCTGCTTTCAACACCCACAAATTCATTCCTTCTAGCAATTTCATCCCCTACATCATATTGTGTTTCCATAAGGTTTTCACGAAATGTAAAAGTAGGCGGATTATCTCCATCTTCCCCTTACTGTCTGAACTTTGTTTCTTAACAGCCCTTTTTAATTTTTATGAAATCCTCTTTTTTATCATAACTTCTCACATGATGAAGTAACACAAAATATTTTAATAGAATTTTAATTAAATTCAGCTATTATGTGAACGAAGTACCAATTAAATCATAAACACATTTTTTCATAATAAAATTTTTATTATTAAATAATCTATTCATTCGTCATCTCAAAATTATTTTCTGTTTATAAAAAAAAATTGATTGTATCATTTCTTAAGATTTAAAAGAAATGAGTTCCATGATCTTCGTGTATAGAGACAATTATTAAATTCATATTCACTTTATGTAATTTCCTCTCACAATAGAACATGTTAAAAGAAATGGAGTTTCATAACAAAGGGGTGCCAAAAGGATTACTCTTTTAAAAAATCCCAACCCTACCCGTGCCCAGCACAAACCTCTTAAATTTGTTCTTTTCATGGCCTTATGAAGTTTGCTATGTTCACGCCCGTAAATGATGATTCCTAGTTGCAGCCATGATTTTCTTACTAACTATTTATTAGTGAATGCAAGTTAATTTATATACTTTTTTGTATATAATTACACAATGAGCTCTTCATTTGAAGCTTCGCTTTCACTCCTTATCAATTGCTCAAGTCCTTATTACTCCAGTCATTGACAATTTCAATTTTTTTTTTCTAAAAAGTAACTTCTATAGAACAAGGATTTTTTTTAATAAAAATAAAAGAGAAAGAGAGGTAGATAGAGGAAATAGTGCGCCTTTACACCCTTAAAATGTTCAAAAACAAAATAAATAATTTGGAATATTAAAAAGGGAATGCTATGCATGATGAATCGTATGAAAGGAAATATAACCATGGAATTGCATTCAATCTACAGGCCTACAAGTTGAACCAAACGCAAGCAGCGGCCTGTTCAAACAACTACCATAACCTCCTCGTAAAAGAAGGTTGAATCCCTAGCTAGAAAGGGACAACATTGTTCATCAAGAGGACTTGAACAATAAGTAACTGATCAAAAAAATATGGAACAATTTTATAATATTAATTAGATGAACTTTTTACTCGGATTGGTTCTCAATTTACAAATCCATAATAACAGTTAATATATGTAGAATGCTAAAGGTCAAAAAAGAAATAATCGTGTCGTGATTTGGGGATTTGATCGCTACACTTTCCAAAAGTGAATTTTGAGAAATACATGATTATTTGATAGTAAGAACTAGCCCAAATAGGCAACCACGCATGACTTATTTCACTTTATGGGAATTTAATTAGTATATGAGGTGATACAAAATTTAAGATCTTTAGGTAATTGACCCAAAAGCTACCAAGTGGTGATTCAACCAAATCTATAAGATATTTATTGGTCAACTATTTATATAATGATAAGTGTGATTTTATTTATTTTATTTATATAATGTAGTTACAAGCAATCGACAGGTTCATCAATTCGATTCAATTGAGAGACTCAAAAGTATTAAGGAATCCAATTGCAATAGACCTACAAATTAAGTTGGGATACAAAATTGAATCTCTGTTGATTTTCCTGATGATACATGCAACACTATCAAGGTACGAAATAGTTACTAGCTAGCTATCTTATCATCTAAAACGATATTTTTTCAGGAATGAAAGATTGCGGCAAATATAAATTTTGCATCTGAACTTTATACAGGTATAGTATCATATATGCTAAGGAATATCAGGTTGGGTAGGTACGCGGATCAATTCATGTGAAAAATTGCAGATATAGAATATGAATTATAGTAAAAATAGATAGAACACTTATTCTAGTTTTGCAACATTAGTAGATTTCTGTATTCCGGCCTTCAACATATGAAAAATTGCTTGATGCGATTGGCCTCAAATCTTTTCCCATAATGTATTATATAATCCACCGAATAAAATTAAAAGAAAAAAATGGCAATGATTCACCATCAAACTGCTTCGTTGTTCATACAAAGAAAACGAAAGAAGCCCACGGAAGACAAGCGAAGAAGGAATCTTCAGATCTTTTAGTTCAACTTTTGTTACTATCTTTTCATAATCTTTTGTCTTGTGTATAATTTATTCAGTAAAAACCAATCACAGCTTTATAAGACAGTACGAAAATTAGATCAACAGTGAATTCAAATCGGTTTTGAAAACCTTAATAAGTAATTAATGCCAAAATACAATAAGATAAATAAATAAAGAAATTAAGGGAAACTCACATACATAATCGTTTTCACTTCAAAACGATAGGTGATTACATGCATCAAATTAAACAAAAATTACATATGAACTTACTTCACTCGATATTAGAGGCAACAAAATAAAGGAAATAATAACTTCAACAAACAAAACATAAAATTAAAACCAAAAAAACAAAAGCATAAACTATAGAAAGACTGGGCCTCTCTAAAAACCCACATTAACAATTTTTACGCGTAAAACAGTATTAATAATAAAAGCAATCTTATATATATTTACTCCCAAGCTCGCAAGGGTCTTCCAAGCTTTACTGCCTTCTTCGTCTTCATCACATTTACTGCACCAAATCTGAAATCCATTCAATATTTGGCAAGTCCGAATCCGAAACCTCAAATCCAACAACACCACTTTTAGATTTATTATTATCATCCCTAATCTTCATTGCTTTAATGCTTTTCAAAAATTCTGAAACCCCATCAAAGCAGTTGATCTGATCGTCAGAATTATTAGCACTACTATTCACAGTCGATATGGGTGAAGTCACTGACGACATCATATACTCGGGCATGTTCATCATCGTCATTGCTGATGATGTGGCAAACTGATGATCTTTAGTAGTCGTGCTCGATCCCGATACCGATCCCGATCCTGATGAACCAGTACTCCCCGCGGTGAAATGATTCTGATGATGGTGATGGTGACAAACTCCACCGTGCATTCTTCCCCTATACGCAAAATTGCACCTGATTTTGCTCTCAGCACGGAGCTGCTCTGGCGTGTGAGCAAAGAAACAAACCTTACGTTGACAAAACCTCCCGGCATTGCATGCACGTGTGCGGTACCTTGCGGGGTGAAGCCAGTACTCGAACACGCCGTGAGCGAACTCGCAAGAATCGCCTTTGTAGCACCTTCCGTTTCGAAACGCGGGGCAAGCGATGGCACAGTAAGGTATCCTGCGTGGGTCCCGACGCTGAGCCTTCTCCCCACGGTGCGCGTAGGGGCAGTCCGTCCAGTCGTGGCTCCGGGTTCTCGTGCACCGTCTGATCTTGTACGCGTACATGCGGAACTCATCAGAGCCGTAGATTTCCCCGTCGATTGCCTCAATAGGGTTTAGATTTATGTCGCAGTAAGGATGCTCAGCGAAATCGTGGAAACCATTGTTGCTGTCTTTCAACATTTTTTTTCAAAGTTAATATTTTTGTCTTTTCTATCTTTTTTTTTTTTTTTTGATAGATATGTACAAATTGCACCCACTTACAAAAGCTTCAACGGTTTCAAAAACTGAAAGATTTTAATGAAAATAATTATGCATGAATTGGAATCTTGAAAAGGACCTGATAAATTTCAAAATTGATACATGAGAAGAGGGATTATGTGCAAATTATGTAGAAAAATAAATAAGAAAATTTTGAGAGCCAAAGATTGATATTTTTAAGCTGAAACAAACAAGAAAGGGCTAGAAAATTACGGGAGATTATGAAAATTGGGGAAGGAAATATATAAATGAAAATGGAGGAAGAGAGAAACTATCCATTTTTTATGAAGAGAAATGAAGAGATGAATTAAGGGGAGTTTTCAAAAGGAAGCAGTGAGAATGAGGGAAGACGGGTGTTGAGGGAAGAGTTGCATTTATAGTGAGCAATGAAGTGAACTAACTCATCTTGATGATATTGAGTTAAAAACTAACCATAATGAGTTACTTTTAAACTCCAATATCTAGCCCCTTCATCTAACGGTAACGGACGTCTTCTTGGTGCCATGAAGTGGATATGGCTTCTATTGTATGATGGCATCCATAGGCAAGAGATTCTTCATAACCTCATTGTGCCACACACAAGGTGCCTACAAATCAACCGCTACGTGTCCATGTTTTGGCCAAATTGGTAAGGTGGTATCATTTTTTTCGTTTATTATCATCTTTATTGATTCCAATGTTATGAACCTTGAATCTGTCAAAGATTGCCTGCTTGAGAAATATTTGTAGCAAAAAGGAGAGGAATTTTGTGTCTAAACACGCAATAAAGCGTACTGAATTAGCTTGAAACCATTTGATTTGTGTAATACATTTGTATTTGATCTATCTCAAAAGCATATCTCTTGCATAATGGGAATTAAATTTCCTCCCCTCACATTTTTAACCATAAACCTGTTATATTATTTATCTTAAGAAATTTGACTTGTTAAGCCAACTGGCACATGACACCCTCAGGGGTTGATCAGGGTAAAAAGGCAATATCAGATGTAGATGTTCAGCATCGGGTGGCTCCTACTTCTCAATATATTGTTATTGTAGATAATCAGCCCCAGGAGCCTATTTCAATCCCCTCTCATGATTTGAATTATTCTCCTGCCCAGGCTCGTATTGATCAGAGTCATAGATCTGGTTCAGCTTTGCAAACCTAATATTGTTATTGATGATTTTGTTTCTTGTAATCAAGCCTTGGACGTTAAGGTTTAGGATTCTGTGGTCCAAGTCGATTCTAATTCAGTTGTTCAGACTCAAGATCATAGTGATTCTTCTCTGCAAAGCCAAGTTGATATCACTGATGATGATGATAATATGGTTTTGTATGATTTGGATATTCAAAGGGTTTCATGGGCTCTACTTTCTTTAGATTAGCTGTGAAAAATATTCGGCATACGGTTGTGGGCTTTAATTCTCGTTCATTTGAGATCCTCGATCAATTTGATGAGGATTTTAGTTCTGACAGGCACCTGTGGCTGTCAAGCCTAAGGGTACTGCGGGCTTGATCTTACTCCCGATTTTAGTGTTGCTAGCTCGCATACCTCCAGTTCAAAGAAGGACTTCAAATTAGTGACCGGTTGCAAGTATCATAAGTAGCACTCTGGATGTTAGATCTCTTTTTTATGGTTTCTTTGATTAAGTTTTGTTTTAATTTGTTCTCTTCAGTTTATATTCTCTTTTATTATTCTTTTTTATTTATTTATTGGTTGTTTTTATTTTTTAACTTGGAAATTTTGATCTATATCTCCCTTCAAATATTTTCTCCTATTTTATTTTATTTAATCTACCAATAAAGGGGTCTTGTCTAACCCCTTTACCCAATGATGACTTTTAATTAAAAAAAAAATGGCACACGACGATCAGAGATGGCTCTTCAACCCTACCTGAGAAGTTTTGTGAGACTACTTTTGAAAAATTATTTATTAACAAAAAATAAATTTCTCCTTTTCAAAATGAAAAATGTTAGACATCTCAAATTTTGTTTGTTTTAGATATTTCTTCCACGTTTTTATTCCGATTTTGATAGAACATAAAATAGTTTAATATAATTAGTAGTATAAAAAGGAATTTTTTCTATCATATCATGTCTATCAAAGGTAGAATGCAATTAATAATTGTTTTATTAGATTGCTGCTAGGATCCAATTTAAATCAATTGGATGGTTCTCACCAAATCTAACTCAAATTTGATTCAAATAAATAAATTTATGCAATTTTACAAAAAATCTAATTTGAACAAAGAAATTTGCTGGAAATTTTAATAAACAAGTCAAGCTAAAAAATATTGCATTTTGATTGACCTTCCCAATAAAATTATGAGCAAATTTTTTGAACAATATAATATTGCCTATAATCTTATCATCTTAAGTCATAATAAGATCATTCACTTTATATAGTATTTAAGTTAACGGGTCGTGAAAAATTTTTAAGTGATGTCATCATAACCATGTCATCACACCACAAACTAATTATATTATGCCACTTATACACTGAAATATAGCAAATATATTGTATAAATAAATATTCGTGACATACAATTAAATGATTGTATGCGATAATATAATGGTATTGATACCACTTAAGACATACAACTTCTAATTCTATTGTCTCTCTCCAATTTAACGGACCTTTTAAACCTAGAAGGCTAGACTAACAAACGGCGTAAAGGGCTCCACAGAAAGTCATAAAGTTTCGCTAGTTGCATTGGATGGAAAATTAATTACAAATTAAACAGTATTACATCACTGCATGGCTAGACACACGTGTTGATGATAAGTGACGAGACTTATATTAAGACAAAAAAATCTACCTGAAATTCGCTGACACGTGTGAAGATCTACGCACTCAGGTGGGGCCTGGTAGCATATAGGTGTCCTTCAATTTTGCGAGCGTTTCATTTCGAAGGTCTGGTAGCAAAATGACAAATTTAATGACCTAACTTATTTTATTCTCTTATGTGCATGTTGCAACAAAAGAAAATACCAAACAAACAAGAAAATTAATGAAAATGAATTTTTTTTTTTCACTTGAATACAATTTCGTTGAAGCCTGTGAGAAATTTTGCAAATGCTTTATTTAGATGGGTGTCAATTAATGGATATGGGAGAAGAAACAATTCCTAATCTTTTTAATTATTATTTGTAATTAATGTGATCAAAGTGATTGAAAAACAAATAGAGGTTGTCACTTTGTGATCCAGAGAAGTTTAAAATATAGTACATGAAATTATGAATTAGAGAGTCGAGCCGTTTTACATAATGTAATCCAAGAAAAGGAGTATGGAAGCCTTAATTCTGCAGATATCAGGATATGATCAGATTTAGTTCATAATTAAAAGATCAAAGTGATTAAAACACAAATAGAGGTTGTCACTTTGTGATCCATAGAAGTTTCACTTTGTGATCTAGAGAAGTTTTGTTATTGCTATTCTTTTAAATATGGTACATGAAATTATGAATAAGAGAGTCAAGCTGTTTTACATAATGTAATCCAAGAAAAAGAGTATGGAAGCTTTAATTATGTGGATATGATCAGATCTAGTTCATTATTAAAAGTGATTCTAAAATCGATCATGCTTCCCGTAATCACTACTTGATTGTGCATTTTTTTTTTCCTTTTTTTTGGAGAAGACTTGATTGTGCATTTAAGGCTACTGGATTGACTCAAAAAGACAATAGATTTAACCAATATATTGAAGATATCTTTAGATTTTACTGCACAACAGCACATGTATCATAAAATTAAACTGCAGCTAAAATGCAGTATGTGGATCGATTGATAAGAGTCCAAAGCTAGCAAGCTGACAAGCTGTAGTTGTGTCTCCAAGCAAGTGATCAGTCTTGTTCATAACATCATTAAAGATTTTTAATAATTTAAAGTTTAGTGAATAAATATTATATATATCTCATGTCATTGATCCTCTTTTCAAGTAACTTGTACTGTATATTTTTACTGTTTTTCAAGTCACAAATTTAATTGATAATATTGAAAATAATAATAGACTACATATAGTCAAGTACGATATTATTCATGTGATGCATAGACTTCAAATAAGTGATATGAGAGCTTTAAATATTAGTATGTTACCTCATGAATTAAGGTCCTCAAATTTGACATTAAGGGCTATATCACATGAATTAAGGGCCTCCCTGATGTAGTCCTTAAGTATATGTCTTAAGGATTTCCTTCTTGCAATAGCCTCAACAAATAGTGTTTATTAAAAAATAATAATTTACCCTACACATGATTGTGATAGGCGGCTTCTGCACTATAGAACAATGACCGAGTGGTTCTAATATCATGTTAGGGAAATGACTTGATCTAAAAATTTAAGATAATAAGTAAGGACCCAACAATAGTATTTAAGATAATCCTTAATGACATGGGAAAATATGATTTTTTTAAAAAAATTGGATGGAGATAGAAACCTTACCCAATAAACACCAACCATTACTCCATATTATTACTTAAACTCGGATAATTGCAATCCAAAAGCGCTTTCACGGACAGCCAAACTTCTTCCAAGGGCACAATAGTTAAAATGAAATTTCTTGATATTTGGCAAAAGTCCATTGAAGATTCTCGATGCTTGGGTTACTTTGTAATAAAATAGAGAACTCATAGCTTTTTTATTATTCTAGAAAATAAATATGAAAATTCAGACAACGCATTTGCCTACTCTCGATCTAGTTTCGTTCGGATATGGATTAATGAAAGTTCGAGGTAGGAAGAACGTCTAGAGGGAAAAAAAAATATAAACTTTTTTCATATAAGCATTGGACAGTACGTTGGGGGAAAAAAAATCACTACAAACTTTGAACAATCACTACTAGAAAAATGGTCTTTACTGACATTAAAATGGTGTCAGTAATTACTTTTAATGACACTTATTAATAGTGTCAGTAATCTGGGAGTCAGAAAATTCGTGACACTTGTAAGTGGTGTCAGTGATTACTATTACTATAGTATCACTAAAATCATAACACCATAGTATTAGTAATTATTGATATCACATTAGTGTCTATAATTACTGTTACTATAGTATCACTATTTAATTTATTTAAAAAAATAAAAATTTGAATTAGCTCATTGTGTATTGATTTATTGGTGAAATTAAAAGACACCACAAAGTAACAAAAAAAAACTTAATTTATATTATAAAATCTTTCATTTCATATTTAAATATTATTAGTACACATTACAAATTTCAACACTCCAACAAACAAGAGATGAGAAATCTCACTCTCATAATTGAATAATCTAAATTAAATACATAAAAATTTCTGCCACATCCAATCAGATGCCTACTAGTTGTGGCTAAATTTAACATTTCTAGAAGCTAAAATGAAAAGGATCATTGCCTCCACTCTTTGAACATAAGTAGTGCAATTACGTTAACACAGCAGTAGCTTCTCCATTCTTCATTCAATAGTGGATGGGTTAGAATACAAGTGAAGTTGAGGAAAAAGAAACTTCAAACACATTGATCAAATCTGCAAATGAATACATGGAAAAGAGAAAAAAATTGCCTATTAATTTCCAACCATGAGAGAGAAACAATGGTTAACAGAAATAAACTTTTATCAAATTCACAACACAAAACTCAAACATAAAAAAGAACTTGATTTAACAAAAATAAAAAAATGACGTAATTGCCATTAAATTGAACTTTATAACTTATAATATGACTATAATTAATCCAATGGCAGTTATGGTTGAGATGATATTTTTCCTAATTTATTTCCCACAATTGCAGTTACGGTTGCATACAAATTATTGTGAAATTATTTACTTAAACTTTATAACTTATAATCTGACTATGGAATGGTTATTTTTATGAATATTGGCTTATAATCCTTCCGTTGCACATGGAAGAAAGAGTAGAAACATGCAGCAATCAGAATACAGAGTCCATGCTTTAAAACAAAGGAAGAAAGAGTAGAAACATGCAACAATCAGAATACAGAGTCCATGCTTTGTAAGCTCATCAAAAGTTGAGAAACATATACAGAAGGTTTAGAGCATACGGATACCTGGTGGTGATGTGTCATGCTCAAAAATTTAAACTCGCATACCACCCTGTACAAATATTTGAACATTCAAACAAAGTCATTGAAACTGGTTCTTAAGACAGGAATATGAATTTCAATAATTAACTAAACCAAAATATTAAAAAGCCCAGTTGGCAACAATTTTTTCAAGAAAATATTAAAGGAAAAGAACAAAATAAATAAAATTCTAAGAATATTTGCAACCAAATTCTAAACAACCTCAATCTTAGAAACACAACAACTATGAAGAGATACTCAATCTTGAACCATAAAGAAACACATTTATAAGGCAATATCCTTTTGCAAATTAAGAGATTGGAAATGTTGGTTGTAGAAGTACAGAACAGCCTCCAAAATCAAAATTCAAGTAGCTATACCTAAATCCTTAACAGCACCACCAACATAATGATAAAGCTATCAGGAAGTGAGGGCATGTAACATTTTAACTGTACCACATGCATCTTTACAAATATTCCATTGACAGATCTTGCAACCAGAAAACAAACTTGCGCTTCCCATGGAAAGAGCCCATGAAAACCCATCTATGTTAGTTCTAAAGATCATTGATTGATTTTTCCAAAGTGAAAGAGAATAAATAGAGCTTCTAAAAAAATAATATTAGAAAGAAAAAAACATAAATATACTTCTTATTTCTTAACTCCCAGTTAACCAACTTACCATCAAGGGAAACAAAAAGATACCAGCATAATTACAAGATAAAATGCAAGGAAACACACTGAAGTCCCTAAGCGACTAAATAACATTAATACACTTTTTGATACCCTGGAAAAGTAACAATAACCAAAAAAGGGGATCAGCTGACTCTTAAACTAAAATAAAGAAAACCAATTATCATCATCACCTTGAATCAATTCTTCTAATTTTCTGGTTCATCACTAAATTTCCTAATAAAATAAAACCTCTAAGATCACCAATACAATTCAAACAAACTCAATTCATAACCCAATTACAAAATGAAGATGAACCAACTGATGAAAAAAATATTACAGCAAGGTCATCCCAGGTTTCAAAATCACCAATAATTAATTTTTTTTAAAAAAACTCTTGCCTGTCTAATTCGAAGTAGAACCTCTTCTCCCTTTGCCGCTTCTTCTTTGCTTTCATAAAGCCCAGCTCCAACCAAAAACTTCAACCCTAAAGGAAATCAAAATTAGGGTTTTCCATATAGAAAGAAAAAAGTAATTATAAATAAAGATAAAACAAAACCTTTAAATATAGAAGGCAAAATTTTATAGTAAACTAACACAGGTTAAGAAAGTATGCAAGTGCATATCCATAGATGAATAAGCTACACAGTATCATAAGAAAAAAAAATGGAATTATATATAATTAAATACCCTATCCATAGTTCTCTAATATCAAGCATCGCATCTTTCTCCATTATAACCGATTTCAAAGCCTCAAAGTTCCAGAGAGTCAACTTTCGGAGTTTTGGAAACCAACTTGCTTCAAAGTGAAAAAGCTCGCAGTTGTACAGCCCCACGAGTCTAAGATCCAAAAAATCTGAGTCCAAGCGAACCGATCTAACCATAATCCCTTTTATTTGGTGAATTTACGGCAGTTAAAGATCGAATTAGCAGAAGAAAACAAAAGTTCAGCTAACAAGAAATCCCAAGAAGTCGAAGTGAGAGGGGCAGTGCGCACTTGAGCAGGGTGAGCAAAATGTGGAGATCTAAAGAGGATCTTCTGAGCTTGTGGCATAGTGGCATGGTGGATGTTTCGCAACCTGATGTAGCTCGTTAGGGTTTCGTATGGTATGGGTCTTAGAATTTGACCAATGTTGTTAGGATTTCCCATGGCATGGACCCTTGAATTTTAAGGCTCGAGGGGGAGAATTTTTAGAGGTGCGAAGAAGAAGAAGGATCTTGCCAGAGAGATGAGGCGGCTGGCCATAGAATTAGAAGTTAGGGAATTTTATGTTTATGTTGATTTTAGGGTTTTTTGCTTTTGCTTTATATTGTTGTTATTTTAATATGATAATTGAACATTTTCAACACAAACTAAAATACGAATTTGGCCTGGTAGTTTGTTGTTTGAACATAAAGCACTTCAGTTTGAGGTCTTAGGTTCGAGTAGCAACTAAAACAAAATTAGACTTTTTTTTTTGTTGTTTCTGATACTATAGTGTCAATAATCTCTGATGTTTATTCTACAAACACCATAGAATTAGTAACTTGTGACACTTATCTGTTAAACACGGAAAATGACCCAAATATATGCAACTACTGATACTTTTTAGAAAAGTATCAGAAGACGAGTGTCAGTAAAAGCCATTTTTCTAGTAGTGAATGCAATACTGCTTATGATTCATATAAGAATTTATATTTATGTTTTAATTTCTTTCATTTGTTTTCTTCTCATTAGGCTACTAAAATTCAATCAAAACGTTTAAGAAGTAACGATGAGAAGAAAACAGATGAAACAAATTAAAACATAAATATTTGAAATTATATAAATACTAAATTTTGTATGAGAAGCTGAGAAGTTTTCCGTTGAAATTAAGATTCTATTGTTGTATGAGCATTCAATGATTTCACAAATTAACTGGCCCGACCAGTGGCCAAAACTCTAAATAATTAACTGGCTGGAGTCTAAAGAGCAAGACAATTAAACTTGTAAAACTACTGTTACAAATTTCCAAATATTCGTAAATGATTTTTAAAAAAAATTCGAATCACATAAAAATAATTGTATAATATATATTAAAAAAGAAACAAAATAAGACGATTAAGTATATAAAAGAAATAAAGAATAATTACCTTTTGGGTTGTTGATCACTAAAATTATGCTCTTCATCTGTGAAATATACCATAAACGTCTTCAATCTCCTGACTAATTAAAATTTGAAATAAAATCATCTTACAAAATTTTAACCTAAATATGCAATTATTAGAACTGTAGTTGCGATGGTAGTTCTAAATAATTAACTTTGAACGACATAGTTCAACTTTGTTTTCCTTAAGCTCTGGCATATATTTTATCGTTGCTTCTTCGACCTTGAGTTTGTAAGAAACGTTTTAAAATAAGAAATTTTGCAAAAAGCTAAAAATGCAGCTGAAACAAAATTAAGAATCAATGGCAAATAAGACAATCTCGATCTCTCCCATCATAACAATTACTAGGAAACAGCCATCCGCCATATTGATTGATACTCCCATCATCAATCAATGGCAAATAAGCTCTGGCATATATTATATATGTAAACAGTTAGAGAATGATACTTTTAAAAAATAAGTTGATATCTTGGTCAACTCAACCCGCCAAATTGATTGATAAATTTCACATATGAATTTTATTATTTTTAATTAAAAGAAAACCTAAAATTTTGAGAGATATTATTTATTTATTATTTGTGCTCTTGTGATTTAATGTCATCATCGATACACAATTTTTAAAAAAATTGAAAGTGATGGCAACAAGAAGGATGAAAATTTTCAGAAGTTTAAAAAACTCATAGAATTAAATAATTAGGCTTTATAGTGGTGTAGTTTTCCAAATACAACATTTACTCGGCTAAAGTCCCCCCCCCCCCCCCTTTTTTCCCTCAATTGTATAAAGTCAAATATGTAAATTCCCATTTGACTTATTTGAAGTTAAGTCAATTCCATTCAAATTCAAAAAGAATAAGAAGACGAAGTTAATTGCATTCTCTCTGGTAGGCCTATAAGGATGATGTGTTTTCTATTTGTTGAATACAAGTCATTAAAATCGCTAACTATTTTACATTGGTTAATACACAAAGCTAGTTAACTTTACTTTCAGTTAAAAAAAAAATTAATAAGGCTTTTCGCACTTTAATATAAATTAGGGAACCATCATTAAATAAACACTCTATTATTAATTTGTCTGACTCCTTATTTATGTAGGTACATTCAAACGCTAAATCTTTTTTGTCACTCTAACGGATTTTACCATAGAGTAGCACAAACCAATCCAACTTAAATTATTGTGCAGTAAGATAACATATTAATTTCCCTTATTTTGTTGTCGAGATTAAAGCTAGTAAAATTTAACACGTTCCGATTATCCGACACGAATACGGTACGAAAGAATGGGTATGAATCATCAAATTTGACACGATTATTAAATAGATCAGGTTTAGATCAACACTATTTTTGTATAAAGTCAAATATGTAAATTCCCATTTGACTTATTTGGAGTTTTTTTTTTTAAAAGAAAGTAAACCTTTCATTAATCACAACACCTTGATAATTTCATACAATTCAGCTGGAATATTTCCTAGCCATATACATGGAGAGATTTTCCCCAAAGCTATCTTAGCTAGGTAATGGGCACAAGCATTACAATGTCTTGGAATGTGATTGACAATCACTTTTTGGAAGGTCTTTATCTGGTTTTGGATTGCCAGAATTGTCCAAAAAATTTCTTATCTGCTGCCCTTGGTGTTGTTCACTAGCTGGACCACCTCTAAACAATCAGACTCAATAATCAGAGAGGATACATTCGCATTTCTTGCCAGCTGAAGGCCCCAAAGCACCGCCTCTGCTTCAGCGAAGGTCGCTGACCCCATTAGGAGGTGGTGATTTACCCTAGCCGCAACTATCTTCCCATTAGAGTCTCTAATTACAGCTCCCACTCCCGCTATCGGATTCTCTGAATTAAGAGCAGCATCCACATTAACTTTAAAGAAATTATGGGGAGGGGGGAGCCACTCATGCTGCTTCTCTTTTATGGAGACAGAGATGTGAGCTTGCTGGGGCTTCCTGACTCTCTGAAAATCTGTCAAAACTGACTCCGCTTTAGCAGCTGATACAATAAGATTAATCTCCCTGCCATCAAAGATACATTTGTTCCTAGCATACCAGGCAGACCAGCACAGAGCTACCATTAGTTCCAGATCTGATTTCCTCAACTCCTTAGCCATATGTTGCAAAGTGCTGAAAATGTCCTGAGAATTAGCTTCTAATTTGGGGTCTGAAATGGGGGATTGGAGCCAAATTTTCCTCGCTGCCTTACACTCCAAGAGGGCATGGCTGATAGTCTCAACACTTAGCTTGCATCGCTTACAAGTTGGCTCCTCCACTATCTTCCTTTTCCACAGATTTTCCGCTGATGGAAGCAGATTATTAGAGGCCCTCCACATGAAAATTTTTAGCTTCTCAGGCAGCTCCAGTGTCCAAAGGGCACTCCAGTACTTGTGGGAAGCCTCTGTGCAGCTGGTGGAATCTGAAAATTTTGATCTCAATGCTAGTTGATACCCACTCTTAACAGAGTAGTTCCCTCTTTTGTCGTAATGCCAAAGCACTTCATCTTCAGCTTTTTCAGCTGGAAGGGGAATCTTGATGATTTCTGCTGTGTCTACATCCAAGAAGTGCTGTCGAAGCTTTATTTCATCCCATTGATTATTAGCCTTGATTAAATCTGCAACAACTGAGCTTACGGGCAATGATGGAGGGAAGATAGGTCTGAAGTTCTCTGGTCTTGGCAGCCAGTTATCCGAGAGAATTGCTATCTTCTTGCCATTACCTATCCGCCATCTCATACCCTTCTTAATCACCTGTCTACCCCACATGATGCTTCTCCAAATATATGAGGCATTGGCACCTGCCTTTGCACATAAAAAGATGGAATTCCTGAAATATCTTGCTTCGAGGACTCTGGAGACCAACGAATTTGGGTACTGCAGTAACCTCCAAGCTTGCTTAGCTACCGGCGCTTGATTGAAACAGGAAAAGTCTCGAAATCCCAGCCCCCCTCTAATCTTTGCTTGGCTGAGCTTCTCCCATTTCCGCCAATGGATTCCGCGCTTATCCCCCTTCGAGCCCCACCAGAACTTCGCTATAGCTCGCTGAATATCATCACAAAAGCCTCGTGGGAGCTTGAAGACACTCATTGCATACGCCGGAATTGCTTGGGCTGCCGCTTTGATCAGAACTTCCTTCCCCCCACTAGACAAAAATTTTTGCTGCCAACCTGCAATCTTGTTCAGCACTTTCAGCTTGATATCATTAAAGAACCCCATCTTCTTTCTCCCAATCATTGATGGTAGACCGAGGTATTTCTCGTACTTTGAGACTACATTTAGATTAAAGATACCCCCGATAGCAGCCCATTGATGCTCTGGGATTTTTCCGCTGATGAACAAAGAAGATTTCTGGAAATTAAAGATCTGCCCTGATGCTGCAGCATATTTATCGAAGATTCCTTTTAGATGCCTGCATTCAGCCACTGATGCTCGCGAGAAAACCAAGCTATCGTCCGCAAACAGCAAGTGAGTAATTGAAACTTCCCTCGCAAATTTGAGCCCTCGAATTAGCTGGTTCTGCTCTGCCACAACCAGCAAATTGGAGAGAGCCTCTGCACAAAGGATAAAAAGGTATGGGGATAGCGGGCAAGAAGAAGAAGAAGTTAATAAGTTAATTGCATTCTCTCTGGTAGGCCTATAAGGATGATGCGTTTTCTATTTGTTGAATACAAGTCATTAAAATCGCTAACTATTTTACATTGGTTAATACACAAAGCTAGTTTAAAACATATAGTATAGGGGGCTAAATGAAATTTTACAGCTGCAACTTGTGGTGTGTGTTTTGCCAAGTCCAGTCAAAATATTGAGACATTTAAGGGTCCGGCTATGGTGCAACAATGATACAGTATCATCGTTGCATCCAGCTGTTGGATCCATTTGGATGAATGGATCCAGTAGGATCCAACGGCTGGGTGCAACTGTGATACCGTATCACCGTTACACCGTAACTTTCTCCGACATTTAAATAGTTTTCTATCTATTTCTCCTCGTAACCAGTTTCTTGTGTTTCCCTACAGTGCAATGATCATGCAACTATGATCTTGACACTTAGCTTTAACTAAGACATCTGTGATTACTAGGTGATTTATTTTTAAAAAAAATTTCATTTTCTATTTTTTTAATTTAGAAAAAACCAAATGTGTTTTTAGTAGATTATTTCTGAAAACATTTTTAGAAATACAAAATTTGTTCTACAATTTTGACCAAAGAAAAAATAAAAAATAATAATTTTTTTTTTTTTAATAAATTATTAAGTTCCAAAATGAACAACTTTCTGCGCATCACCTCTCAATATAACAACAATAACAGCTGTTGGATCAAAAATAAAATAAGTCTAATAGGGCCCAAATAAATTTAATCTCAATAAAGTCCATCTAATAAATTTCCTCCCAATTAAGCCCACGAAGTGGTGGACAAATCACCTAAAATGATCCTCGTAAGTAACAAGGTTTTAAAACCCAAAAGGAGTCAAGGTTCTAGATTCCTATCCTAAAATAAACCACCTAGGATAAATCAAATAGGTGGCAAGGATTTAAAGTCCAAAATGTGCTGAGGTTCTAGACTCTTATCATATAACAAACCTCCTAAGTTTGAAGGCTCTTATGATCATAAGGTCCTAGTAAAAATAACCTAAGGATAAAACGTTTCTTCCTTTAATCCGTACACAAGTTTGTATATCCATGTGTTAATCAACATGGGCACTAGAGAACAAGTATTGCCAAATGTCACAAGAACAATGACATTTGTCATCAAAATAATTAGGACCCAAGTCAAATCAGTTTGGTCGATAAATATGTCTTTCATTCTCACTAAAAGTAAGAAAAAAAAACTAAAAAGGAGAAAAAGCTAACTTTCTCCCTTTAATCTTTCTCTCTCTAAATTTATATTTCCAAAAGTCCGGTGACTGACTTGATCATCGGAGGGTTTATGCTGACAAAGCCGGCCCTCTGATCTTTCTCTTATGTTTGCAAAGTATCAGTAGACAAGGACATTCTGATTGCCTAAGGAAGTGAACTCAAAAGAGCATATATAAAAGCCCATTAAGATCAGCTCAAAGGATAAACTCACCATCATCAAATTTAACAAAAAGGAACCCAAGTCCTAATGGAGTTGTCCTCACTCGAAATTTCCACATCATAAGTTGAGACAAAATTTGCACCAACAACATCAACATCATCCTCAATAACAACAACATCACCAACAAAAAAAAACCAATTTCCCTCACAATAATCTTTTTTTTTGTACATTCTGATCTTCATGGTTTTATATATTAATTAAATTAAATATGTACAGTTTATCATTTTTCTTTAAACAAAAAAAATTAGCAACATCACATAATTTATTCTTAAAATTAAAATAATCAAACTATTTAAGTAATAAAAATAATTAAATACTACTTAATTAATATTTAGCTAATGGAAATTATTCCAATAATAATACTTTAAAATATTCCTACAAAATAAATTTTTCTTTTTTTCTTGTTTTTAATATTATTTTTGAAAATGATATCAAACACATTTTAAAATTTTAAAAATAAATGTAAAAATAGTATTTCGTGTTTATTTTTATTTTATGAAAACAAAAATTGAAAAATAATTCCAAATGCATCCTTGTTTTTTGTGGGCATGAACATTTGAAGGCTGCATAAAGTAGAAAGCAATAACAATTATATATATAGGAACTATTCTAATCTGGGACTTCCGAATTGGAACAGTTTCTGGAATAAAGGCTGGTGGCATTTGGATTTAAATCCAAAGGTCACAAGTGGCTGCATATGGTAGGCTCCCGCTCCACCATATGCAGCCAACAAATTAAAAAAAAACAAAAAATAAAAGAAGCTATCAAGGTATTTGAATTTCAATCCAACGGTCCCTGTGGGTCCTTGTGTATTCTTGGAAAGTGATCCAATCCGAGGCTACCCGATTGGATCATTGTCCCCTATATATAGTAGAAATGTTCTAATCTAAGATTTTAAAGTACGGAAAAATTTGAGAAAATTTTAAAACTGTACGGTTTTAAAAATTTAAAATAATAAATTTTTAAAATCATACAGTTTTAAAGATTTTCTAAATTTTTCCATATTTTAAAATTCTGAACCAAATAACTACTTTTATATATAAATAAGTTACAGCTTGAGTAACTTGCAGCCCACTTATTTAGAAGGTGTTCACCGACTTTTACCCATACTTAGCACAAAATGGTTGGGATGTAAGTTACTAGGGTCATGTTAAGTTATAGTATATAAAATAAAATGAAAAAGAAATAGTTGGTGCGTTTAGTTACTTGAACCCAGAATGGTGATAATTAGGGAAAAATCGCATGCAGAGGCACACGTGTCGGGCTGATAAGTTGAGATGCTTATACTTTATGACAAATAATTTTTGTAACCGACGAGTGCTTATTTGTCGGCGATGTAAAATCTGACCGCATCTTCCGCGACCGTTTCCTGGCTGTTTTTAGTGACAAAACGACAAATCAACCGAACCAACATCTCCCTGTTCTACACGCTCGTGTGTGTAGTTAAAAACCACCAGCCTCAGTTAGCAAAATTTACTATTAGTCTCTCTTTATTTATTTTTTCTTCTTTTTTCATATTACTTCATTTACATGTTAAAATGTGTGCTTTGAATGAATGTAATACGTCATCAAACCATCAATTATTGTGTGAATTTTTATTTTTTTTAGATCCCAACAGTAATATAAAATTTCTTATTTTGTTAAAAGTAAAGGATAAATCAAAAGATAAAGGAATTTCTTATATAAATATACAATTTTTTTATGAGAACATTTTTAATTTATTAAAGTGAAGATACTACTAAAATATAAAAAATAAATATTTTAATACATTAATAAATAAATAAAATATATTAAAATATATGTATTTTTATCTTTTAGTGACATTATATATATACACACACCCCTTAAATAATGGAAAGTGTTAATTAAAATTATGATTACACGTTAATTCCATAAAAATTAGAAAACGTGAGTCTACAAAAATTAGCTTTAGAGAAATAATAATTTATCCACGTATTTGCTTTATTATGCTTTTTTCTTTAAAAAAAACTGAATTTAGAACAGTGACTTACTTTCTTTGGTGGGCTACCGTCAAAGGGAAAAATGAGAATGGGAGATGAGAAAGTACATCATGATTAATGATGAATGACAATGATTCAAATTATAGGGTCAAAGTTTATGTTATGGAATCAAATTGAAGATATATTAGGGCTTGTTTAGTATTGTTTCTGAATTTGTATTTTGTGAGAATAAAAATGAAAATGAAAATAATATTTTACAGTTGCTGTATTTCGAATTTAAATATGTATTTGGTATCATTTTTTGTATTCTATATTTTAAAACTGAAAACAATAATATACGTTCGGTAGACACAGTTGAAAATAATAAAAACAGAGAATATGCGTTCGGTAGTACTTTTTTCAAAAATAATTTTTACTAGCATTTACGTCATATTTATAGTTATAAAATAATTATTTAGCTAATACATACACAAATACAACATAATAATTTAAACAAAATTATTATAAAAAATAACACGATAATAAAGTTTTAGAATTAGCATTAATTAAAAAAAAGGTTTTACATTGTCATTATTTTTACACCATAATTAAGATATATATTACAACACATGATTTAAACCAAATAATTAAAAAAAATAACATGATAGACATTATGCATTACGTATGTAATCATGCCACATAGAAGCTCCAATTCTATCTCTTGTAGCATTCATCTCTACGACACTTGCAGGAGATAAATCAATATTAGAAAGTAACCTACTAATGTCTCCTTCATTGGTAACCAAATCTTGTACATCAAAGTCTCCAAATAACCTATGAAATGCAATAAATTCAAATTGTGAATTCCATCTAAAGCAATAAATTGAAATTACAGATTGTTTGAGTGAATTCTATTCAGGGCAAAGATTGAAAAATCTTTATTTCTCTCTAATAACAAAAGTTCAATTTGCCTAATGCATTTTCTCGGGAAAAAAAAAAGAAAAAGAAATTGGAGTGACAGGCAATAAATTCAACTTGTACATCATCAACAAAATGGAATTTGGAGTAAAAATATCATGGCAATGACAATAGTGAACAATATCATCTTTACATGCTATTAAAAATAATCAAAATCACTCAAATAATTTCTGAAAATTTTTATTAAATTCTCAGGCTTTTTTTTTCATTCTAAACGTCATATATACAAATTCATCGCTGTCCAAAAAATCCTACTTTAAGAAATATTTAAAAGTTAATTAAGTCAAAAATCTTGTAAATTATAATGTCCTTTTTTTCATTTTAAATTAGTTTCCAAAGAATGATATCTATGCTTACAGAAGCAAAGCATGCCAAACAATAGCAGCAACATTTTGTGGATTGTTTTTAACTTAAAAAAAAAATATCGGCAAGTGACAGATTCGGGAGAGTAACAACAGCTGGGTGAAGACGAGCAGCAACGGCTGAGCAGAGCAGCGGCAGCTATGGCGGAAACACAGCAGCTGCGGCTATGGCAGAAACACAGCAACAACAGTGGGTGAGAGTGCAGATTTGCTGAGGAAAGGGAGAGAGTGCAGATTTGCTGCGACTGAATCAAGAAGGTTGCGGGGGAAGGGGGAAGAGAGAGAGGCAGTGAAGAGATAAGGAGGAGAGAGTGGATCGGGAGAAATAAAGAGAGAGAAAGATGTTGGATGAAGATAAGGGGAGGGAGAGAGTGCATATTTGCTGCAACTGGATGAAGAAAGCTGCGGGGAAGAGATAAGGACGAGGTCACGATTTTCCTTTTCTTTTTTAATTCATTTTTACGTTTAGTCTGTAAAATTTGGAGAACATGTTTAACTTGTTTTCAGTTGTGTAGTTATAATAATAAATCCAGATTTTGTGTTTTGTAATTTGTTTTGTGAAAAAAAATCCATTGAACATGTTTTATGTGCGTATTATAAAAATGAAAACGAAAACATGGCTTGAAAAAGGGTATCGAACGGGCCCTTATATTTTTGCAATTCCACCAAAAAAAATTAAAGAAGCTGTCTTTTTTA
This sequence comes from Citrus trifoliata, assembly GCA_018350135.1. Classification (NCBI taxonomy): domain Eukaryota; kingdom Viridiplantae; phylum Streptophyta; class Magnoliopsida; order Sapindales; family Rutaceae; genus Citrus; species Citrus trifoliata. The sequence goes on along the minus strand of CM031392.1, from coordinate 21,148,401 downwards.
TATTCATCGACGATAATAAAATAGACTAAGTTTTATCTTTTTACTTTATTATTCATTTGGGAAATCGGGTTTGCTTTTATAAAGCCATTAATCTTAATAATAAAAATTAAGCAATTTAAATATTGAGTAGATACAGGCTAAAATGTTTTATACCAATACTCAATTTGTTCAACCAATGGATGTGAAAAATTATATTGATACCTGACCATCATTTATTAATAGGAGTTAAATTAGGCCGATATCTAGCAGGGCTTCATAGAACCCATCTCCATGAAGATTTTTGTCATCCCTATTGGAATTTTTTCAATTCCCATAAAGTAAATAAACCTTAATTTCAATAAAATTTAATCCGTAAGATCATGAAATATCATGATTTTCACATCATCATAATTAAGAGAAAACATACATTGATTCATAGGAATTTTTCTTGATCAAATTTCACTGCCAAGAGTTAAAGATTAGCAAAATTGATTTCTCTCTCTTGACTCTTTTACAGTGACTCACTTTCTGATGGAGAGAAAATTAACGTGATATCCTTTTATATCTTGGGTGGAAACATGACCAATTTTAATAAAACTATAATTCCCACTTTCCTGTTAAGATTAAATTCTGAAGATTATGTCAGCAGCTGAGTCAGCAAGTTCGCTGAGTCATTGGCCACGTCAACAATTAATTATAAGGCAAATGAGTTCTTAGAGTTTGTTATATATTTGCCACCAATAGTTTGTTACACGTTTTTAACATTATTCACATGCTCTTGTTGTTGTAGAATCTTCTGGACGCATGTATATAAAGCTCTGTAATCCTTCAGTTTATTTTCTCAGATTAATAAGAATGAATTCAGTCTATTGATTTTCTCTCTAAAGCTTTAGAAATTTTCTCTTTAACCAAACACAATATTATCTTTAACTTGGTATCAGATTCACTATGTTTACAAGTTATGGCTTCTTCAAGCTTGAATCCTCCAATACATATCTCTTCTGGAACATCATTTACCTTCACCACACCAATCAAACTTGATCGCACAAATTACACGATCTGGAAACAATAAGTGCCCTCTTCAATTCGTGGCAATGGTTTTGAGAGCTATATTGATGGATTTAGGCTCTGTCCAAATCAATTTCTTCCTAATAGATCTGGATCTGATGAAGCTAATGGAGAAGATCAAGAGAATCCAGACTATGCTGCATGGAAATATCAAGGTCAACTTCTACTTAGCTGGATCATGTCGTCAATAAGTCTTGAAGTTCTCAATCTTGTGGTAAGCTCACAAACTTCTTTTGAGCTATGGAAAAATCTGGAAAAACAATTTGGATCTGAATCAATGGCTAAGAAAGTTCACCTTAAAATGCTTCTTAATAATCTGAGGAAAGGTTCCCTGTTAATGACAAAATATTTTACAAAACTCAGAACTATAACTGATGGTCTTGCTTTAATTGGAAATCCTCTAAGCAACACTTATCTGATCACTCATCTTATTACTGGATTAGATCATTCCTATTATCTTGTTATCGTTTACATTGAAGCAAATATGTTGAACATAGATCTGAGTGAAGCTTATGCTATGTTACTGACGCATGAGGCTAGACTTGAAAACAGTAAGATTATTGATAGTAAAGAAGCTAAAAGTAATTATATGGCTAATGTAGCTCAAACTAGTAATTTTCAAAAGAAAGGTAAGTGTAATGCTCAGAATAATTGGAACAAAAATAAAGGTGGTAACTAGAATAGTGGTAACTGGAATCAAAATTCTACTAATAGAGGTGGAGGATATCAAGGTCAAGGTTTAGAAAGAGGTAACTGGAATGGAAATTTTAGAGAATTTGCAGGTGATTTTAATATTGATGGTGTTAACAATGGAGGATTTGCTGGAAATTTTAATAATGGAAATATTAATACTGGTGGCTTTGGAAGATGTGGATTTGGGAATAATAGAAAGAACTTTGCTCAAGGAGGAGTTTGCTCAAAGAGGAGTTGTGTGTCAGATTTGCTTTAAGTTCAATCATACTGCTGCTGAGTGTAGAAACAGATTTAACAAGAATTTTGCTCCAAGTTTTCTAGTTCAAGGTTATCCCCCAAACTAGGAACCAAAATCAACTTATATGGCAACATCTAAGGGAGTTGCTGATTAGGGCTGGTATCTTGACAGTAGAGCTACTCACCACCTTACTAACTCAGTTTAAAACTTAACTGATGGTAAAATTTATTTTGACTCAAATTCTTTACTTGTAAGAAATGGTCAAGGACTTCGGATCACACATGTTGGTAATGCATGCTTGCATACTTCCTTTTGTTCATTTATTCATCTTCATAATACCCTCTGTGTTCCAAGAATTACCAAAAATCTCATAAGTATTTCTAAACTTCTTTCCAATAGTGCCATTATAATTGAATTTTCATCTGATGCCTATTTTTTAAAGGACAAGGTGAAGGGAACACTGCTGGCTCAAGAGATTGTTAAAGGAGGGTTGTATAAGCTACTGTCATATGAAGAAATATTTCCCTCTTATGATGCAAAAATCTTCCAACCAAGTTCTATGGTGTCAGTCTTTTCTTCTAGTCAACCTTCTGTTGATCCTTTGTCTGTGCAAATAAAGTCTGAATTTTTAGTAAACTTTCATGCTTCAAGTAATGTTTCAGTTAGTCTTTTACATAATAGACTTGGTCATCCAAGCAAGTATGTTGTTTAAACTCTTTTGAAAAATAGTTGTATAAATATTACTTATAATAATAAGCAAAAGTTTGAGTTCTGTGATGCTTGTCAACTTGGTAAACTACACCAATTACATTTTTTAGCAACATAAATCAAATCAAAATGACCTCTAGAATTAATTCATACAGATCTATGGGGACTAGCCTATGTTCTATCTATGGAAGGCTACAAGTATTACATTTCGTTTGTTGATGACTATACTAGGTATTGTTGGATATTTCCTCTTGTACTGAAATCTGATGCCTTAGGTACATTCAAAAACTTTAAATCTTTGGTAGAAAAATAGTTCAATCTACCTATCAAAGCATTACAGTCTGACATGGGGGAAAGTTTAAAGTTTTCACCTCTTTTCTTAATAAAAAATGCATTCAATTTAGGCATAACTACCATCACACACATCATCAAAATGGTGCGGTAGAGAGGAAGAATAGGCACATTGTTGAAACATGATTAACTCTTATTGGTTAAGCCAAAATGCCTATTTCCTTTTAGTGGGAAGCTTTTCACATAGACTCTTATCTCATTAATCGAATGCCAACCACAGTTCTAAATAATCAATCTCCTTATCAAAAGTTATTCCAACAGTCACCAAATTATGATTTTCATATAGCCTTTGGCAGTGCATGCTATCCTTTTTTCAGACCATATAATCAACACAAACTTGATTTTCACTTTCAAAAGTGTTTGTTCATAGGTTATAGCCCTCTACACAAGGGTTACAAGTGTCTGGACAAAACAAGAAGGGTGTTCATTGCAGTCCATGTTACATTTAATGAAAATGAGTTTCCTTATTCTGAATTGTTTCCTTCTTCTAACTTTTCATCAGAGTCAGTACCAATCTCTTCCTCTTCATTATGCATTCTTTATGATAGTAGCTCAACACATCAACCTCCAATACCACCATATGTTCCAGTAGTGCCGTAGAAGGCTCACGAGTTGTGAATTTCTTTTCCCGGAGAAGAAGCATTGACGATATCTGGAGAATAAGCATCAGCTAACTCTATGCCAAACTCTCATTCCTTACCACAAATCAACACCCCTCCTTCACCACCCTCTTCTCATACATCTACCCAAAATTCATCAGTATCACCGTCTCAGCCAACCTTACCAATAGTTCCTACACATCCAATGGTTACAAGAGCCAAAGTAGGAATTTTCAAACCCAAAACTTATCTTACAGCCACTCAAGATATTGAACCAACCAATGTCAAAGCAGCCTTAGCATATCAGAAATGGTATGTGGCAATGATAGAAGAGTTTCATGCTTTAAAGAAAAATTAAACATGGACTCTGGTACCAGCTAAATTAGCCACCAAAGTTGTTGGAAATAAATGGGTTTTTAGAGTGAAGTATAATCCAGATTGAAGTATCTCTAAGTATAAGGCAAGATTAGTTGCAAAAGGGTTTCATCAAACCTATAGTGTAGATTTCGTTGAGACCTTCAGCCATGTTGTAAAGCCTTGTACCATTAGAATAATTCTAAGCTTTGCAGTGATGAATCATTGGATAATAAGGCAGTTGGATGTCAAAAATACATTCTTTAATGGAGTGCTAACAAAGGATGTATTCATGCATCAACCTAAGGGATTTATTGATCCTCAACATCCAACCCATGTTTGCAAGTTAAATCAAGCCTTATATGGTCTTAAGTAGGCCTCTCGAGCATGGTATGACAGATTGAAAGGTGCTCTGCTGCAGTGGAGTTTTTAAACTTCTAGATCATATACCTCTTTATTTATTAAGCATACTGGTTCAGACATTTTAGTCATCCTCATTTATGTAGATGATGTCTTAGTTACTGGTTCAAGTAGTTCACAAATAGAGAAAATTATTACACTTCTTGGCTCTGAGTTTGCTCTTAAGGATTTGGGTGACTTTAACTACTTTCTCGTATTAGAAATTACTCCATCCAGTGCTGGTTTACATCTCTCTCAAACAAAATATGTTGGAGACATTTTAGTCATCCTCATTTATGTAGATGATATCTTAGTTACTGGTTCAAGTAGTGCACAAATAGAGAAAATTCTTACACTTCTTGGCTCTGAGTTTGCTCTTAAGGATCTGGGTGACTTTAACTACTTTCTCGTATTAGAAATTACTCCATCCAGTGCTGGTTTATATCTCTCTCAAACAAAATATGTTGGAGACATTTTAGTCATCCTCATTTATGTAGATGATATCTTAGTTACTAGTTCAAGTAGTGCACAAATAGAGAAAATTCTTACACTTCTTGGCTCTGAGTTTGCTCTTAAGGATCTGGGTGACTTTAACTACTTTCTCGTATTAGAAATTACTCCATCCAGTGCTGGTTTACATCTCTCTCAAACAAAATATATTGGAGACATCTTAAAGAAGGCTCACATACTTGACAGCAAAGGTTGTAATATGTTGAGTGTTAGAAAATGCATATTTATAAAGGAGAAAACCGTCATTTTACATTTCAAGTCTTACTAACAACCCTTACTTTTATTTATTTAACATTCTTGTGGTTTAATTACGTGTGTTTTATTTTAATTAAGTCATTTATGTATTTTAGGGGCATTATAGTCATTTCACAATAAAGGAGAGATCATACGGTAAAACGGACATCACTTTTGAACTCAGGACGGTTGAAAACCTTAGGAGGAGTATAAAAGAAAAAATGGCACTATTCACATGTACGGTACTATTTACGGGTACGGTACTGTTCACGACACTGTTCGCATAGACGGATCGATGACGTGGCATTGACTGATGAGGTGTCACGATCCTGTTGGACTAAAATTCTTATATACTGTTGATGGTGACGTGGCAGCATATCAATGGACGAAAAATCTCGCATACGGTGCATGCATCACACATGATTATTTTCAACCAAACCTCGTTACTGTTCATCCGGGTCAAACCGCGTTACTGTTCATCCACGTGGTCAAACCGTGGATTGTTGACTGATGACGTGGCGCAATCCTAAGCGTCCAAACTGTTTTTAATCCGATGGCCATGATTTACTCCATGTATCTATAAAAAGGGGGTCTCCCCCCTAATTTGATATCTCTGAATCCATTTTTGGGATCCATTTTTTGTAATTCTCTCTCTATCTTGTATTTTCTTCGTATTTTAATAAATTCTCATTTTGCCCCTAGTTCAATTATGAGTAGCTAATTTCCTTTCAAGCTTGGATTGAAGGTGAAGTCTCAACATGTGTCATGGGCTTTATTTGGCAAATTTATTTTCTCTTCCCCTCTAGTTTTTGTGGATGTTTTGACTTCTCATCGACAAATAATACTAATCTTGTTTAGTACCGCCTTGGTTTCACCGGCGCTATATTACAAAGTTATTATTATTTGGCACGATAAACCCTTAATACCATATTGATTAGAGCGTGGTTCATGAGGTGTGGATTCCCCCCTCATGATTTAATTGGCATTAATACGGATTATTTAGCCCATGATACATGTTAATACGGATTCAGATACCCAAGTACGTTATTTTAATAGATTTCTTTCAATTTATTCTCGCCATTTTAATTTATATTTTAGCATAATCCAAATCATTTCCACCACAAATCCAACTACTCATTTACAAAATTAATTCTACAAACAATTAAAATCCACCTCCTCGTGGGATCGACACTCGTCACCATTAATCTATACTACAATAGATTCGTGCGCTTGCGAGTACATTAAAATTTGCACAACAAGTTTTTGGCACCGTTGCCGGGGAGGTAAGTAATTTTAAGTCTTAGAATTAATTTTTGTGAATAATTTCTTTTAATTGTTTTCTTGTAGTTTTTTTTTATTTTATTAAAAAAAAGTGAATGTACATTTAAAGGTTAGTATTTATTTTTCTTCTTTAAAATTTTATAATTTAATTTTTAAGTTATTTTTATTCTTCTTTGTAATTTTTGTTTATCTTATTAATTTTTTTTTAGTTAATTTATTTCACGTATTTTTATGTGTATTTTTATTAAGGTTGTAATTGCGCGATAAGGTTAGTATCGTAATTTCTCCTTCCTCTTAATTTTTATTTGTTTAGTTCCCATCTTTATTTTTATTTTATTTGTTTTGCATGCATGGTCGTAGGTCATTATTACCTAATCTTGAACCTATAGACCTTGAATTAGAAAAAACACTTCGCACACACAAACAAGTTAAAAATAAGATGGATTTGCAACCACAGGAGAGGCCATTTAAGGACTATTTTAGTCACTTAGCTAATTTAAGCACATCATGCATAAGATACCCAAATGTAACTGCTAGGAGCTTTGAACTAAAACCTAGTGTGCTAAATTGTCTCCCCACATTTTATGGCCTAGAAAATGAGGATCCATATAATCATCTGAATGATTTTCATGCTATTTGTCAAACTTTTAAATACGAAAATTTTTCAGACGATGATGTTAAACTCATATTATTCCCATTTTCTTTAAAGGATAGAGCTCGTTCATAGTTAAATACATTGCCTGCTAATAGCATTTCATCATGGGAACAAATGGTAACAAAATTTTTGAATAAATATTTCCCAGTGCATAAAACCAATGCTATTCGCAGGGAAATCTCGGAGTTTACGCAGAGAGAGGACGAGCAATTTTTCGAAACATGGGAGCGATTCAATGGGCTACTCTTGAAGTGTCCACATCATGGGTACGAGAAATGGCATCAATGCCAATGCGTTTTGGAGGGATTATTGCCGAATGTGCAAGAATGGCTAATGGCAACAAGTGGAGGAGAGCTAATGTCAAAACGTGCATCAGAAATTTGGGAATTCTTCCAGCGACAAGCGGATAATTCCCAACAACGGAGTCGATCACTCAGGAACACTAGAAGAATTAAGAGAGTGAATGAGGTTCACATTGGCGAGTCAAATTCAGAAATCAAAGAAGTCAAGGAGATGGTTGAAGGTCTTGCTCGACAAATAGCATCGTTATCGACTGCTAAATCAACAGAACCACATGACCATGATTCATATTCAGATCAAGCCAATGCCATAGGTGTAATGAGAAAGCCATCTAATTACAACCCATACTCCAACACATATAACCTTGGATGGAGAGACCACCCCAATTTTTCATGGTCTCAAGGATTCCAACATAATGGACTAACAGCTCCAGCTCCACCAATACAACAAGTTCCTCAAGCCTCTCAGCCCCTATTCAGACCATACAATCAAAACCAGAACTACACTCAACCCAGACCATGGGAAGATTCATTCCAGAATCTCAAGAATCTTACTCACTCCACGATTGAGCAACAAAACCGCACCATTGATGGACTACGAAATGAGTTGAGAGCGGGCTTCAACTCACAAGCTCAATCAGTTTCAAGCCTCGAGAAGATGGTGGGACAACTTGCTTCTTCGGTTCAGACCTTGGCAATGACTGTTGAGAAGGGTAAATTTCCAAGTAAACCAGTGCCTAATCCTAAAGGAGTACATGAAGCAAGTACCAGTTCACCACAGCAGCATGGAGAGGTCAAAGCAGTCATGACTTTGCAAAAAGGAAAAGAAATCGACAACAAAGTGGAAATGCCGGTGACAAAAGAAAATCAAATTGTACCTGTGAATGTTGAGAACTTATCACCGGAGGAGAAAGAAGAAACCAACCCACGAGAATACATTCCCAAAGCTCCATTTCCTCAGAGGTTAGCGAAAGGAAAGAAGGGAAAATCCATAGGTGAGATTCTCGAAATCTTCAAACAGGTAAGTGTTAACATCCCTTTGCTTGATGCTATTAAACAAGTTCCATCTTATCCCAAATTTCTTAAAGACCTTTGTACTAAAAAGAGAAATATGCATGTTCAAAAGAAGGCATTTTTAACTGAAAACGTTAGCTCTATACTCCAACATAAAATTCCTTTAAAATGCAAAGACCCAAGCTCCCCTACTATCTCTTGTAGCATAGGGAACCACACAATTGAGAATGCTTTGTTGGATTTAGGAGCTAGTGTAAATTTGTTGCCTTATTCAGTGTTTGTGAAACTTGGACTTCGAGAATTACACCCAACTCCAGTGGTGTTACAGCTTGCAGATCGGTGCACGAAAATACCTCGTGGTATTGTGGAGGACGTGCTTATCCAGGTAGACAAGTTTTATTTTCCTGTTGATTTCATTGTAATTGACATTCAACCTATACAGGATTCAAGGAAGCACATCCCCATTATCCTAGGCCGACCTTTCTTGGCAACTGCGGATGCTCACATTCAATGCAGAACTGAAAATATGCAGTTGTCCTTCGGCAACATGACTATGGAACTGAACATTTTCAACATTGCCAAACAACCTCACAATGCAGATGATGGAATTATTGATGTGGATTTAATAGAAGTATTAGTTGATGACACTTTTATTTCAAACCTTAGTAATGATCCTTTACAGACATGCTTAACTCACTTTGGTTTTGATTTTAATATTGACAGATCGGTCGAAGAGGTCAACGCCCTACTTGACTCAACACCATCCATGGACACTAATAAATGGAAGTCAAGAGTTGAACAACTAGCACCATCAGAGAAGAAACTCATCCCATCATCAGAATCACCACCGAAACTCGAACTCAAACCATTGCCCAACACATTGGAATATGCATTTTTAGGGGAAGAAAGTACTTTGCCGGTAATCATTTCATCATCCCTCAATGACGAACAAAAAGGTAAGTTGTTGGATGTTTTAAAAGAGCATAAAAGAGCATTAGGATGGACCATAGCAGACATAAAAGGTATAAACCCTGCAGATTGCATGCATTATATTCACCTTGATGAAAATGCTAAATCTACTAGGGAAATGCAACGTCGGTTAAATCCTAACATGAAAGAAGTTGTAAGAACTGAAGTCCTTAAGCTATTAGACGCAGGTATCATTCACCCAATTTCTGATAGTTCATGGGTCATTCATGTACAAGTTGTCCCCAAAAAATCAGGAGTCACAGTAGTTACCAATGCTGATAATGAATTGATACCCACTAGAGTAACTACAGGATGGCGTGTATACATTGATTATAGAAAGTTGAATTCTATCACACGTAAAGACCATTTTCCTTTACCATTTATCGATCAAATGCTTGATAGATTAGCAGGCCATGAATTTTATTGCTTTCTAGATGGCTACTCAGGATATAATCAGATTCCCATAGCACCAAAAGATCAAGAGAAAACCACTTCCACTTGTCCTTTTGGCACTTTTGCATATAGGAGGATGCCATTTGGATTATGTAATGCACCTGCTAGATTTCAACGATGCATATTGAGCATTTTTTCTGAAATTGTTGAATGTTTCCTTGAAATCTTTATGGATGATTTTTCTGTCTTTGGTGACTCGTTTGATCAATGTTTACATGATCTAACACTAGTTCTGCAGAGATGTATCGAGAAGAACTTAGTCTTAAATTGGGAGAAGTGTCATTTTATGGTAAAACAAGGTATTGTTCTTGGGCACATCATTTCGAGCAAAGGTATTGAGGTTGACAAAGCCAAGGTGGATCTCATTTCTAATCTTCCTCCACCCAAAACAGTCAAAGAAGTAAGATCTTTCCTTGGGCATGCTGGTTTTTATAGACTTTTCATTAAAGATTTTAGCAAAATTTCTAGACCCTTATGCAATTTACTTGCTAAGGATGTACCTTTTGTCTTTGATGATTCATGTCTTGTTGCGTTTAAAAAATTAAAGCATTTGTTGATATCATCACCCATCATTCAGCCTCCAAACTAGAGCTTACCATTTGAGCTCATGTGTGATGCATCTGATTATGCAGTAGGAGCAGTATTAGGAAAAAGAGTTGATCGAATTCCCCACGTTATTTACTATGCTAGTATGACATTGAATGATGCACAGTTGAACTATTCAACTACTGAAAAAGAAATGCTAGCAGTAGTGTTTGCATTGGAAAAATTTCGATCCTATCTAATTGGTTGTAAAATAATTATATTCACAGATCATGCTGCTCTTAAATAACTTCTCACAAGGAAAGATGCAAAAGTTAGACTAATTCGTTGGGTGTTAGTTTTGCAGGAATTTGACTTGGAATTTGATTTGGAATTCAAAGATAAAAAAGGGATAGAAAATGTTGTGGCGGACCACCTCTCTCGTCTCCATTTTGACACAATTATAAAGCCATTAATATTGAATGAGTCATTTCCAGATGAACAATTAATAAATGTGGAAGTATTACCTTGGTATGCTGATATAGTTAATTATCTTGTTACAGGTAAACTTCCAGAGCATTGGAGCAAGCAAGATAAGGTTAAATTCTTTGCAGAGATAAAGAATTTCTTTTGGGATGACCCATATTTGTTCAAGTATTGTGCAGACCAGATTGTTAGACGATGTGTCCTAGAAAATAAAATTCAGAATATCCTTTCATTCTGTCATGAGCAAACTTGTGGAGGTCATTTCAGTGCTAAGAAAACAGCGACTAAAATTCTACAATGTGGTTTTTATTGGCCAACTATATTTCGAGATGCTAACACTTTCTATTCTGCATGTGATAGGTGTCAACGAATGGGGAGCATTACACGAAAGAACATGATGTCATTAAATCCAATTTTAGTGGTTGAGATTTTTGACATATGGGGTATCGACTTTATGGGACCCTTTCCCCCTTCTTTTGTCCATCAATACATATTGGTTGCTGTTGATTACGTATCGAAATGGGTAGAAGGGATTCCATGTAGAAGCAATGATCACAAGGTGGTGATAGGATTTTTGAAAAGCAACATTGTTTCGCGCTTTGGATTCCCTCGAGCGATAATCAGTGATAGTGGTGCCCACTTTTGTAACAAAGCATTCAAAACTCTTTTGACAAAGTATTCAATCACACACAAAGTAGCGACCCCGTATCATCCGCAAACCAGTGGCCAAGTTGAGATCTCCAATCGAGAAATAAAGCACATACTAGAAAAGACGGTGAGGCCAGACAGAAAAGATTGGTCATTACGACTTGATGATGCATTATGGGCATATAGAACGGCTTTCAAGACCCCGATTGGGATGTCACCCTACAGGCTAGTGTATGGAAAAGCTTGCCACCTACCTGTGGAACTCGAGCATCGTGCATATTGGGCCATCAAGAAATTCAACTTTGACATGCAGCAAGCCAGTTCAGAAAGAAGATTACAACTGGCAGAACTTGAGGAAATTCGCAATGATGCCTACGAAAATGCCAAGATTTACAAGTAACGAATAAAAGTCTTCACGACAAGCACATTATGAGAAAATCTTTCACTCCAGGTCAAAAAGTACTTTTGTTCAATTCTCGCTTGCACCTATTCCCAGGTAAGTTACGCGCTCGTTGGTCTGGTCCCTTTATTGTTCATACTGTTTTTCCACATGGGGCAATTGAAATTAAGGACCCAAAGAACGGTGTCACGTTTAAAGTTAATGGTCAAAGATTAAAGCCATATCTAGAGTACCAACCACATGGAGAAAACACCGAAATAAATTTGAGTGACCCACCAGAGTTGAATTGATTTTTTTTCGTTGATTTGATTTTGTTTTCTTTCTTTATATTATTCTTTTGCTAATTGAAATTATTTTTGCATAAGTGTGTTTGTTTAACTATTACATTTTCTCTTATCATTTTTAATCATGAGTACCTTACTTAGACCGTTCCTCCTGAACATTCTTAAACCACTTCAACGTGTCAAAACTCATCTCAAAAGGCAGATTTAATTTTGTAAAACACAACGCATTTGGGCTCTACAACCACCAGAGTTAGTAGCCTATGTTGAGGGTTTAGAACGCCAACTCAGAAACATTGAGAGAAGTGTTTACGACATCCAGTTGGAACTTGAGGTAAATTCAATAAGAGGACGATTTTAATTTTCTTTGTGTGTTTTAATTTATTTTTCTGTTTGTGTGCTTTAGTTTGTTACCCCGGTGAAGTGGCGGATAACGGTACTCCGTGACAATCAAGTCGGTTACTTCAGTTTTCCCATAATAACTGATATTCTGAGGCGAAGGTATGGACAGAAACGAGATCTTAGCGAAGCTTCACAGCGATTCCCTTCATTTCCTCAGAATGCCCTCCTTACGATCTACAAAGCTCGGTCCGAACGCATGCGACTACTCATGAAGAATAACATACCTACTGATATCCGTTGGTTAATCGAGGCTAAAGTACGATTGACAGGTGAGCTACCTCCAAAATTTATTGCATACATGCCTAGTTGTGGTAAAGGAAATTATGCAAGAAAACGACGAGCTCGAAGAATTTCTGTTGCTTGTCATAAGTGTGCCAGAGTGAGTTGCAATAAAAACCCATGTTCTTTAGGAATGGTGTCTGATAACAGGGAAGATAAGATTCAATTCATTAGGGATGGCTTGAATAAGGAGTCATTAGACGATATCCTTTTGTCTCTTGAAACGCATCCCAGTGGATATGTGCAAGGAGCGATTCTCCAGTTATGGCCATTATTCCAAAAAGAGCATGCACGATATAGTCTCGGGAATCTGACTATAAACGACCATGTTTGCCAGTTTATAAGAAAACTGGATAGGAAGCCTATCCTCGACCCATAGAGGGCGTTCAAGCCGTTTCTGGACGTAAAACCAGAGGAAGATGTGAGCCACAGTCGCAACTACGTGTAAATATCCTTTTACTTTACTGTTATTTTATTTCATTTCACTGTTGTTTTATTGTTTATGTTATTGTCCTTAATAATTTAATTATTGTTTGCTTTTTCCCTTTTACTGTTTCCTTTTTGACTCACGAGCCATGTACTTTACGTGTTATTTGACATTGACATGCTACCTCATAAACAGCTGTGACCTACTGTCACAAAGACTCTTAAATGTGATTTCTTTTTTTTGTCAAGCACTCACAAATTGTTTTTGAGAAGTATCACAATGGCAGCTACTCCCAATAGACAATTCAAGAACATTTGTGTGCTTTCTGGATTTACCTATGGAAAACATAAAGAGTTCGTTGAGGCAGCCATAGATCTTGGTCGAAACATAGCAGCGAGAAAATTACACTTGGTGTATGGAGGAGGTAACCGAGGGTTATCAAAAATGGTCTCAGAAGCAACTTTTATCAGAGGAAGTCAAGTGTTAGGTATCATCCTAAGAGTTCTAAAACCATTGGGCAGTTCGTCTGACTCATCAACTGGAGAAGAGTTAGTCGTCTCGGGTATGCAAGAAAGAATAACTGAAATGCTTAATCATGCTGATGCTTTTATTTTCCTTCCAAGAGATCTTGCAACACTAGAGGCACTTATCACACTAGCATTTTGGGCTCATCTGCACATCCACCAGAAACCCATCGGTTTGTTAAATGTCAATAACTTTTATGATGGCTTTATCGCATTTCTTAACCATGCAATAAAAAACTATTTCATTCCCTCTAATGCGAAAAAACTCTTTATTTGTGCTCACACTACTAATGAGCTACTTAATATGTTACAAGCTTATAGACCGGAGCCAAACCCCTGGACCTTTGTGTTGGAGCGAACAAATAATGATGGTAACAGTAGCAGCAGTAAGAAGTACAAATTAGATTTAACTCTCCGCTTGTAAATATTTTCTTATGTATTGCACCTCCCAGGTGATGTCTTCTAAACTCTACTTCTTTCTTTCAAATATTGAGGACAATGTTTCGTTCTGGTTGGGGGGAGGGAATAGTCGACAAATGTGGAATCTTGGTTAAGGTTTTACTAATTTTTTGTTGTAGAAACTAACTGTTGCTAATTTTTTGTGTTGAAGATGGTTGAATATGGAGTGTAGTTACTCTAGAAACGCATCTTCATTGTTCGAAAAAAAAAATAAAAACCAAAAAAATCAAAAAATCAAAAACAAAAAAAAATTCTTTTTCTTTATTAAGTTTTGATGTTCATTTTTCTTCTTTTTATTTTCTCCTCTATAAATATACATTTTCCAACTTTTGAGTCGAAAATGGCTGAATATGGAGTGTAGTGCCTCTAGAAACGCATCTTCTTAAAAAAAATTATTTTCTTTTTTCATCATTTTAAGTGTAACTTTTCTAATTAGACTTTCTGCATCATTTTCACATTTCTGCATGCATATTTTCCTTTCATGTTTAGAATAGGTTGGGGGGTAGAATGTTGTTTGAAAAAAAAATTTGTGTGATTTGTTTTAACATTGGATGACTTGATTAATTTCAAATTTTAGTATTTGTATTATCTTTGGTCTTAAGTGATGTTACGTTATGTTTGCTACTTTACATGTTGATGTCGGAGACAAATGTGAGTTGCTTGAAGGAATGAACATGTCATAATAAGTACCAAGTGAGTTTTTGAGCCTATTATTTTTCTTGGAGAATAACCCTTTTGCCCACTCTTTATACAGCTTAGCAGTTTATTATTTTACACACGATCTCTAAATTGCTTTTGAGTTAACCCTTAAAACAAATTGTAAAAAAAAAAGAAAAAAAATATGTGTTGTTACATTGGGAGGCCCGTCGAAACTAGTAGATATGGATGATTATTTAGAGCCCTGACAGACGATGGAAGGTCATCTTTGACCCGTTTGAGCCTTTCTAGTCATCCATTTTATTAAATATCCATTGTTAACCCTTTTGAACCTTAAAAAAAAAAAGAAAAAACTTTTTCTTTGTCAACTTATCATCTTGACCCACTCCGATTTGGGGTATTACTCAATGTCTTATAAGTTCTATCACCTATTTATGTTTGAGAAAAATGTAAATAAGTATTTTTGTTCAGTGAAGTTATGCCAAAAAAAAATGAAAAAAAAAGAAAAAAAAACCAAACAAAAGTTGTTTCAAAAGAAAAATAAAAAAAAATAATAAGTGAAATCCACCTTGTAACTTCAAAAAAAAAAAATTTTCAAAAATAAAAAAAATATTTCTCTACATTTTTTCTCAAACATACACTTTGTTTTTCCTTCTTTTCCTTCTTTGTTAGTCATGTCCCTAGCCTACGTTACATCCTAATAAAAGTTCTTGATTTTAGGGAACTATAGTCTGAAGTAGAAGCTAGTAATGTGGGCTAAAAAGTTTTTCATCCACGGATTGATGATGTGGCATTGACCGATGATGTGGCATTGACTGATGAGGTGTCACGATCCTATTGGACTAAAATTCTTATATACTGTTGATGGTGACGTGGCAGCATATCAGTGGATGAAAAATCTCGCGTACGGTGCATGCATCACACAGGATTATTTTCAACCAAACTGCGTTACTGTTCATTCGGGTCAAACCGCGTTACTGTTCATCCACGTGGTCAAACCGTGGACTGTTGACTGATGACGTGGCGCAATCCTGAGCGTCCAAACTGTTTTTAATCCGATGACCATGATTTACTCCATGTATCTATAAAAAGAGGGCCTCCCCCCCCCTAATTTGATATCTCTGAATCCATTTTTGGGATCCATTTTCTGTAATTCCCTCTCTATCTTGTATTTTCTTCGTATTTTAATAAATTCCCATTTTGCCCCTAGTTCAATTATGAGTAGCTAATTTCCTTTCAACCTTGGGTTGAAGGTGAAGTCTCAACATGTGTCATGGACTTTATTTGGTAAATTTATTTTCTCTTCCCCTCTAGTTTTTGTGGATATTTTGACTTCTCGTTGACAAATAATACTAATCTTGTCTAGTACCGCCTTGGTTTCACCGGCCCTCTAGTACAAGATTATTATTATTTGGCACGATAAGCCCTTAGCACCATATTGATTAGAGCGTGGTTCATGAGGTGTGGATTCCCCCCTCATGATTTAATTGGCATTAATACGGATTATTTAGCCCATGATACATGTTGATACGGATCCAGATACCCAAGTACGTTATTTTAATAGATTTCTTTCAATTTATTCTCGCCATTTCAATTCCAGTTTTATAATTTATTCTCGCCATTTTAATTTATATTTTAGCATAATTCAAATCATTTCCACCACAAATCCAACTACCCATTTACAAAATTAATTCTACAAACAATTAAAATCCACCTCCTCGTGGGATCGACACTCGTCACCATTAATTTATACTACAATAGATTCGTGCGCTTGCGAGTACATTAAAATTTGCACAACATAATAAATGTTGCTGATAAATTATATAAAGACAAGGATAATTTGTTTGAAAATCCTTCTCTTTACAGAAGTGTTGTTGGATCCCTTCAGTATGTAACATTGACAAGGCCTGATATAGTCTTTACTATGAACAAATTAAGTCAATTCTTGGCTGCTCTTACTATACTTCACTGGCAGGCCTGCAAGAGAGTTCTTAGGTATCTTAAATGTACAACCACTTATGGGATTCAATTTTACAACTTAAGATCTCTTTCTTTGACAGTCTTCTCATATGTAGATTGGGGCTCTGATCTTAATGACAGATGGTCTATTAGAGGCTACTGCATATTTCTTGGACCCAATCTTGTCTCATGGTCATCCAAGAAGCAAAATGTTGTTTCTAGATCATCAGCTGAGTCAGAATACAAGGTCTTAGCTTTGGCAACTTCAGAAGTTCTATAGATATTATATCTATTGCAGGAACTCAGAGTACAGCTCAGTAACACACTTGTGTCTGTACTGTGATAATAAAAGTGTAGAGGCTCTAGCAAGCAACCCAAAGTATCATTCACAAACTAAGCACATTGAATTGGATTTTCATTTTGTGAGAGAACACATTGTCAAGAAGGAACTTGTTGTTGAACATGTGTCAAGTTCTAATCAATTGGCAGATGTACTTACTAAGCCACTTGGTTTTGATCACTTTGCTTATATGAGAGATAAGCTTAATGTATGTTCGAGACCTTGAGCTTAAGAGGGCATGTTAAGAATAAATTATGAAGACAATGTCAGCATCTGAGTCAGCAAGTTTGCTGAGTTATTGGCCACATCAGCAATTAGTTATATGGGCAAATTAATTCTTAGAGTTTGTTATCTAAGAATTAATATTACACGTTGTTGAGATTATTCACATGCTCTTGTTGTTGTAGAATCTTCTGGACGCATGTATATAAAGCTCTGTAACCCTTCAGTTTATTATCTCAAATTAATAAGAATGAATTCTATTGATTTTCTCTCTAAAGCTTTAGAAATTTTCTCTTCAACCAAACACAATATTATCTTTAACTTTTCCATCAAAATGAGTTGTTAGTTTTTCCCAATTGACTAATAAGATTTCAACCCATAATTTATTTTATTATTACTAATTTAATAATGCGACGCGTGGGTCACTATAAAATATTCCAAAAATTTCTCTTAATACATCAGTTCATAATAATTTTAAGTCATATGCTAACATTAGTGAAGGTACATGGTTTCTAACATAATTTGGTAAAGCATAACATTAGTAAAACTTATTCCTAAAAATTGAGCAATCAATCAATTATATTCTCGTGAAAATTATTAAATTCATTCAATGTTGTTGCTTTTGTTTATTTAACTTCTTATCTAACATATGATTTAAAAGCAACTGATGATAACATTTTTATGATGTATTTATTAAACTAAGCACACTAATTAATATGAAAATTTATTTGAATATGTCTTGATATATACTATCCTCAAGTTAGGTTTGGTATGGATTTGTAATCAATTATTGTGGCAATTGATTTGACATTCAATGCTGATAAATCGTCTCTAAATGCCATGTTGATTATCATTAATTATTGCCTGATCACTAAATAAAGTCGTAATAACAACATTTTTTCCTTTTATTACGAATATGCTCGTTCATTGGCCTTTCAGAATCATCTTCATTTGCACGTGGATGCCAACAAAACTCGCCGGTGTAATAAGTAACATTATCGATATTCTTACAATAGTTAGCACCACAGTTAGCACAAAACAATGTGTTTTGTGTTCATTATAAATTCTCACAGTGGAGCATCCCACACAACACACACGCATCTCCTACAACACACGCTCTGTAAGCCCACATTCCAAATCTCACCTCACTCACAACACCACAAATCTCATCTCACTCAAGCCACAAATCTCACCACCAGCTGATTCTCCCTCACCACGCTCCATTCTCACCGTCGGGTCTCTTTCTCTTTCTTTCTTCATTGACTTGCGACTTCACTCTCTCTTCCCCAAAATCCACAGCCGTCGTGGGTCACTCTAAAGCTGCCTTTGTAGAGTCGTCGTGTTGGCTCTCTCTCTTCCCCGTCGAATGCGTCTCACTCCTTTACGGCACCTTACTCTCTAGTCTCTCTTAGAAATTGACTTGTGGCTTGAGTCTCCCTCTACCCCCCAAATCCTACCAGACAAGAGCCAATCTGCATTATTTGTTTTTTTCATAAGTTTTATAAGCAGAAATCTTAAAAGCCAAACTTGGAAATTGTTCAGTGGAATTCTTTAGTGATGTAATCTCTACTTGGGAAAAACCTAATCAAATAAATATTAAAGACTTTCAGGAACAAAGAATTACAAATTTGTTCCTCCGATCCTTCTTCTGTAATGTCATACTCGTCTCCTGGAGTTATTTTTTTATTGTGATTTTGGTTGAGATGAACACTTTTTTATATAAAAATATTAATGGTCATACTTTCATCAGTACTTTGCTGTAGCTCAGGCATTACTTTGCTAAAAAATGATTAAGGGTCCGTAAACATTCCATCAATAACCTAAAGCTATTACTAATTGCAATTGTGGTTGATAAGATAATTGCACAGAGCAATAGGTCAAGAATCATATGGTAATAAAGAAAATATAAGGAAAAGCTTTGTTTTCAAGAGTGAAGATGATGGTTTTTATTTGCCTCAAGAAACCAAATGATTTAGTAGTAAATATTGTGAAATTTTGTGTGTATCAATCAACACAATAATAAGAACCAAAAGTTTAGAGATCAAAATCCATCATGAAAATCAGGCAGAATGCTCTGCAAAAGCAAGAACACCAAACTAAGATTTCGTCTTCAGCTCATGTGAGACTGGCCCAAGTATTCATTTTCCTTTTGGTCAGGCTACAATTGCAATCGACGAGATGAAGCCGTGATGGATGCAATCGATGGGTAGAGACAGAGAGACAGATCCAACGAGCAGGTTTGAAGACACCCAAGGCGAGAGAGAGGGAGAAAGTTGACGAAGAGAGCAAAGAGCAGAGTGAGGATGCGTGAGAAACGGCTGCGTTTTGGTGTGACTGTCGTGTGAGTTTTTCTCGTTTGCTGTGGGGAAGAGAGGCCAAGAATCAGGGAGAGTGTGGGAGATGTGTGTGCACGTGCAAGCCACAATAACCTTTTTTATAGTTAGCACAAAGCGCACCGTTTTGTGTTAATTGTGGTACTAACTGTTGTAAGAATCTCATTTTCCAATAAGTAATATATGGTAAAAAAAACTCATTCGGGGCTGTCCCCTAATGATGTTATATGTTGTGGTAGAATAGTGAGCCTTTTTGTGAAATTCATTAATTTTTTAATACTAAATTTAATAAACTTAATGTCGGTCTTATAATGGAATCTACTATTTTGCCACGTGAAAAAGTATTATATCTTAATACATCAACATATTTAGGTGATGGGACAACTCTACACAAATCCTTCTCATAACATATAAATATCACAATGCAATATCTATGTCGCAAATAATATATGAAATAACTTAATGAAAACTATTTTATTTTACAAAAAAATTTATATTTGTAATTTTTTTTATTATATTTTTTTGAATTCTTTAGTTATATCTGAAAGACATGTTTTATTTATATATATATATATACATAATAAATAAATTTAAGATGTTGGAGAAAATTTAATATAAACAGTTATGCCTAGTAGAAAATTTTCAAATTGTAATGACCCTTGACATTATAGGGGTGTTCGCAGATTGGATTTTGCGAATTTAGCATCAATCCATATCCAATCCATGATTTTACAAATTATAAATTTTTAATCAAATCTAATCCATAGATTGGTGAAATTCAATTCAAATCCAATCCATACATATGTGGATTAGATGCGGATTTGACCAAATCCATATCTAATCCACCATTTTGAAGATTGGTTTGTGGGATAAAATTTTTAATCATGTCCTATCTATGAACTAACTAAATAAAAAATATTAATATAAAAATAATTTTACTACCGATCAAATTAAAATTAAATAAGATTTAAATAAATTAATTATTTAAATAAAGATAGAAAATACATTTAAAGTTTCAAAATATAACACGCTAAAAAAATCTCATTTATTTACATCAGTACATGAAAATTAACTGCTTAGGAATCTATATTTTTTTATTTAATTATTTTTATTTTATATTATTATCGGATAAGACACAATATGGTGTTAATATAACTATATTTTAACGTATTTATTTATTAGTAAGTATAATGTCGTATTTACAAGTTTAATTTTTTTATTAAATAAATATTTTTTAGTTTTTTTGGATTCATGGATTTTTTTGGATTCACATAAGTAAATTCATATTCAATCCACCCCGATTGCGGATTTACAAATTTTCAATTCAATTCAATCCACCAATCCACGGATAAGATTTTTACGAATTGGATTTTTATGAATCAGACAGATTGAGCAGATTAGATTGAATTTTGAACACCCCAACTTGACAATAGTTAAGGCCATCATTCCCGTTGGAGTTCTCCATGACCGATTTTAAAGTTTCTCTTGAACATAAGTGTTTGCATATTATACCTAGTAAATTAGTGATTATTAACTTTTTAACTCACTTGTTTATATGATAAAGACTCAATGATGGAGAAAGAAATAAATTTTGGTCAAGGGCAACGATAATACTAATAAAAATAATAAGAGTGTTTATAAAAGATATAAATGTAAGATCTATGCATTTTCTTTTGTATACAACTAATGTTGACTAAGATGCACAAGAATTCCTAGTTAAATGTGAGTTTATTAGTTTTAGGAGTATTTTGTCTAATTTGTATTTTATTTTTCAAATTTGTGTCATTTAGGTAATTCTTATTGGAGTCATAATTCCAATATGAACAAAGGTCTTTCTGTGGGCATTTTCAACTTTTGTTATCTCTCAATATTTTATGGAATTGATGAGATGTAAATGGTTATAATATTAGGTGGCATTCGTTTTTTGTCTGAAATGTAAATAGACATTAACTAATCTAAATTCTGAATAGAACTAAATGTCTTAATCTAAATGATATGTTTGTTTTTCTTGTTTGAATTAATAAAATAAATATAAGTTTTTTTTAAATGAAAAATCTAAAAACTAGTATTTTTATATTTGTACCCTTACAAATTATAAATGTTAAACAAATAATAAACATCTCGAAGAACTTAAATAAAATAATATATTATCATAATATCAATCGTATTCAATCAAATAAAAATATTCTAAATTAGTATATGTCAATCAATTTTATTGTAGTTTGTGATGTTTTTATATGAAAAATATTCATAAAATAAGATAAATAATACTAATTTGAAGAAAATAAAAAGATAAAAATAATAATAGTCAGCCATCATATTATCATAAGTTATAGAGATGGGTAATAATATTAATTATTAAATTTTATTTAGGTAAGGATGAAAATTGATTAATTAGATATGGATATTTTGGAGAATATCTTTTTGGAGAATATTTTTCGATGATATTATTTAGATTTTTTAGATTAAGAAAAAAAGCTAAAAAAATTAGTTTGCTAACTTAATGACTGAAAATCTTCATTAAGTTGAAAAATAAATGGACTTAATGACTTAACTGATTCAATCAGTTAAGTCATTAAATCAAAAAAAACAAACATGCCCTTAATTAGGGAGATTGCCAATTTCTTTTTGCTGAAATCAATATATATTATTTATCTCCCTATTATATTTATAATATCCAAAAACATTGTAACACCAAAAGTTTTTTTAAAAAAAAAGAAAGATTAATGGGTCATTTGCTTGATAATATATATTGGAAATATAAAATATATATTTATTGTAAGAAAAATATTTAAAAAATAACAAAAAGTACAAGAAAACATCTTATTATTATTTTTTTATTTACACCGAAACATATATTTCTATTTTCAACACTTAATTTTTTATTTTAATTTTCATATATATAATTTATTTTATTTATAACAAATATGAATAAAAGTATATTTCAAAATAAAAATAATACTAAAAAGTTATGATGCCAATGAGGTTATTGGCTATTATAAAAATCGTAGGGGGTAAGTAGTATTTCTTAATTTGAGTAAAAGAAAAATTGACAATCTCCTTATTAATTATTCTCATCATCTATGCATTATTTTTTATCCATTCTTGGACTTAATATAGTATATCAGTAACCCTTTCGTTGCATCAACAACAATATCATCGTTTACTAACATTTTTACCTATTTTATCCTTAAATTGTAGCCAAGTTGGCTTAACAACTTGTAATGAAAACAAAGAGCAATGATAACCTAGCAAAAATATTGAAAAGTTGATAAAAATAATGTTTGAATAGATGCCAATGAAACGCTGTATATCGCCCTTGGTTTAAATGTATTTTTATTTGCGCTCTATCAGTGCCATGTCTCTTTTATTATTTTTCTGAAAATAAAGGGTCAAAAATTCAAGTTTAAGAGTAGGGATGGCAAAATAACTCGGACCCGGACGAACCCGGATAATCTGGGCCGGATTGAACCCGTACCGGAGTGTAAAAAAATGCGGATCCGGAATGAATTTTAATAACCCGGATTAATCCGAGTCCGGGTCCAAGTTTGGGGTAACCTGTGAATCCGAAACCCGGACCCGGATTCATTTTTTTTATTATTTTTATTAGTTAATATAAATAGAAACATAAAAAAAAACCATAAAAAATCGCAATTCATTTTTTTCTATCTTTCATTCTTTCTAGTTTCTATCACAAATCGCGATAACATTGCACGTGATCTAGCATTCTTGAATTGTATTTTAGGACTTGCAATTTTTTGAGTTATTGATCCGGGTTCAAAATCCAGAATTCAGAAACTCGGATTTTTCCGAGTTGAACCCGAGCCGGACCCGTATGAGAAAAAACCGGGTTTTAATCCTAGTCCAAGAACAAAAAAATTATGTCCGAGTCCGGAACCGGGAAGGTTAAATCCGGACCCATACCCAAATTTTGCCATCCCTATTTAAGAGGATATGTTTCATTTTGTGGGATGAGGTAGGATACATAATATAACTGAAAAAGGTTATTAAAAAATAATAATAATAATGAGAGGCAACCTGAAGTTTTGTCAACCCATCTCATTTTAATTTTACTTGAGCTTGGGTCCAAATGATTTGACATTTTGCAAACTGTCCTGTCATATAACACATTGAAATAAATTATCAATTGTCACGCATTTTAAATACATATGAATACTTCCCCTGAAAACATTTACTAAAACTAATTTTATTTTAAAATTCTAGCGGGAACCACTGCCCCACCCGGTCTCTTTGTGGTTGCATCTGATGCACTCCACCTTCACAAAAGTTATTGAAAAATGTTTTTGGGCATTCCTAACGTTGCTTGACATTTCTTTTCTCTAAGATATTTTATTAATATAAAACGTTTACCCCAAAAAAAAAAAGAAAAATTGCATTACAGGATTTTGAGATGTGAATCAAGCTAACACATCCAGCATCCTTTACCACTAACCCAAACCTCATCGCCTCAGCTTCAGAAAAAGCTACATCACCATCAAATTTTGAAATTTTGATCTGCATTACTGGGGCTACAATAATGCCTTTTAAGCCTCAAACTGTTAAAAAATCTAAAAATATTTGTAAGTATCACATTTAACTTCAAGGGATTACCGCATGTTGAATGAAAAACCTATATTACCACCGTCAAAATTAATTAGCTTTAAAGGTCATCTCTTCCAAATACCATTGACGTCTCTATTTCATAACTAAAGCTTCTATTTCACAACAGTTACGACTTAAAAGCGGCTGCACGAAAATACTAAACGGAGACTAAATCACTTGATCTACACTTTCAACAATGGTATTAGTACTACCAAAAAGAAATGTCTGCAGGGTGTAAAACGTTCTTTAGCTCATATTTTTGATTATACAGTTACATGGTGTATCTATGCAATGAGGTTAACAGCGCAAGCCAAGAGAGACCAATTAAAGCTGTCAACAGAAACTAGGAGAGCCTTTGAAAAAAAAAACAAAACATCTGGTAACTATGGATGAATGGCTGGGGTCAAAATTATTCCTCTTGGCTAATCACCATCCGCGACCCAGTAAAAAGAAACTGTCATCTCTTTAGCTTTGCATAGGATCAGAGTCGTTCTTCTGATGTTCGAGAATGATATTACAATTGTTCATGGTGCGCGCATCAAGAAGACCATGATTCCATAGCTTGATCATGAACAATCTCCAACACCTGCCAAGCCAAAGGCAAATTAACATACAAGATGTCAAGGTGTTAACCATGGTAATTTTTTTTTAAAATGAAAAAATATATATCATATTCCACCCTAGAAATAAAAACAGTAAAGAAAACAAACTCATAATTTCTGGAAGCAGAACTCAAACAGAACAGAAGCATCGAGCTCACGATCATACAACCCTATTTACTGATTAATTAGTTTGTTTGAAATAATGCTTTCACACATATTACCACATACTTGACTCTTATCAATTTCCAGCATACAAGAGCAAACTAGATAAAATTACTACATCAGCTTGTCAATTGTATAAGTCCAATCCATCTGAAAATGAAGGTACAAAACCTTATCATGACTTTTTGACTTTTAACAAATTGAATCAAAAATATAACTATATACGAATTTGAACCATCGACTTTTGTGTATATGCCTCAATCTGAATCCTACTATTGCTTAATAATTCATAATTCAATATAAAAATTAAAATAAATAACAAAAAATATAAAAATAATAGTAGTATTTTCTTAAAAAAAAACCTACATGAAGATGCAATTTTACAAGCATAGGAGGCAAATTTTAGCACAAGCTGCTCATAAACATCTGCCTAAAAACAATTCAATTCAATAGACAGTTAAACTACCATTTCAGTGCTGGGGCTTGGACTAGATCGTGTCCATACAATTTAGTAAATGCTTCACATGCCCAGGGAATATGACCATCAGCCAGCACACTGTCACCACAAGTTGTTGAAATTTTGTTAGCACATAGAAATAAGAAGCTGAACATGTGAGAATATTTGCTAACACTTGATGGAATATATAAGGATAAACATAGAGAAACAGATCATGCACGACATTGTAGTACATTACAAGTAGGACAGCAATGTCTGACTGCATCTAGAGCAGTCAAAAGGATAAGAATTTTGGTGCAGATTATAAGATGTGGGTTTAAATCTTAGTTATGATGGTCAATTTTAACTCAATCTGAACCACCATAATTACATGAATATACAACCTAGTATGAGCTTACTAATTGATTACTTTAGAAGAAGTATAAGCAAAAATTATTAACTATGCCATCAGATTTGGATACATCTCAGTGACAATCCAATAAAAAATGGTGACCATATCGAATAGTGGAGCTTCTAACACCTCTTTAAAATTCTTTAGCAACCCCACTTTTTATATTTGTCACTCTTTATTTGATTAAAATTATAGAAAAGGACAAAAATTACAATATAATTAACGTTTACAATCATCTAGAATACATCAATTAAATTATAAATATACTTTTCATTAAAAAAATCTTATTATTAGGTAATTTATATCTTCACTATTTCAAAATTATTTTGATTTTATTAGATAATTAATTATATAATACAATAGGATTTAAAGATAGTTAGGATTCATGTTTTGTAAAGACATTTTAATTTAATTTAATTCATATTTGTCTTTTTATGCAAATCCTGTAGTCATAGAACTATAGTTTAAAAAAAGGGGGTTTTATAAGGATATTGAAGGGGTGTAAAAAGCATTACCCAATAACAAAATCAGTTCCCAGACTACTAACTGAATTTCGGTTGTCAGATCGGTTACAAGTGAATCAACAGACCAGGTTAACACCTACCACCAACTCAAATATACTGTTTCCCACAGATTTGATTTCAATGGGCATCAAAGCCAAAGCCTTTAAAAGCCAAACCCAAAGGAGTGATCTGACAACCTCAGATGTCAAGAAAACAAAAATATAGACGAGGGTTGAGAAGGCAGGATAAACAAGAATATGGCTATAGTGCAGCTAAATGACTAACCCAACAGGTCCCATCCTTGTTGAGTGAACTCAGAAAACCAACATAAAATAGATAAGAGATCATCAAGGAGAATTTTTCCTTTTTTCAGAGGGATTGAGAATGCCACAGAATGGTTTCTGCCTAGTCCCAGCTAGAGAAGAAACATTTTCAGTAGCAATAATAATAAACAATACAAAGCAAGACAAATACCGTTGCTTCCTCACAAAGGAGTTCCACATGTGCATCATTTGTTTTTCATCTTTGGTAACATCCACAAAATCATCAAGCATCTGCAACATTCTTAATATGTTAATGCTGTGCCATATTCTAAATGCAAAGACCAAAATACACAGCAGCAAATTTTGTAAAAAGGAATCCCAGAAGGAACAAGGTTCAAATGCTAGCTCTATAACTTAGCCAGCCCTCATCACTCATCAACACAAAGATTAGAGAGAAAATGTTTTTCTAATTACGTCCATTCAAGTTATAGTAAGCACGCACTTATATGAATCATTGAATAATAATTAAAAGTGAATTCACAATTGATAATCAGAAACCTAAGCAGGCTATGATATTCTGATGATTGAATAGTCAAGGGGGAACTTTCCAAAGTTTGGAATGGCATCCAACCATGCTTGATCCTAGAAATACCAAAAACTTTCAAATTAAAATCTTTGGAAAGGCACAACATAAAATGTTCTCTTTTTGTTAACTTATCATTGATTTCATCTATATTTTTTCAATAGCAGGAATATGGTATAATCAATCAGTTAAATTCTTCAATGAACATGGTAAATTAGAGGCCAATTGGATATACAACTGATTCCTCAGTGCAAGCTAAAACTTAACTTCTAATCTATGCAAGAAAAACTTTGTTCTACTGCAGGCTACATTACAAATAAAACAAGACTTGGAGTGAAATCATGGAAAGTACCCTTCGATCTTCCAAATCTGCAACATCGTCATCAACTTCATCCTCACTATCCCGGTCCGACACTACTTGCTCCCACGCCATTGGCTTCAGAATGCAGAAAGTTTAGCCAATTTAGATATTAGAAACATGAATTTGTTTTAATGAAATTAAAAATGAGCAGTTTATAGGTGTTCAAAAGCATATATATAATACTAATCAATGACATTGATTTATTTTGGGAGCCTGGGCAGTTGGCTAGAATAAACCAATAAGCTTGCAAAAAGGAAGTTCCAAAATTCATTTTGATGTAATAATCAAAGACTATCCTCAGCATCTCAAAGAACTCTGATTTCCTCAATTCATCTAACGTCAGTAATAAATATAGCACCGAAAAAATTTGACAGAAACAGAACTCAAACAATTAAAGAACTTCATTGCACGAATCATTAATTTGTGTTCCTTTTCACTTTTGACAGAAACAGAACTCAAAACAATTAAAGAACTTCATTGCATATATCACTAATTTGTTTTCTTTTCGGAAAAAATATTCCAGACTAGAAAACTAGTGGTAAATAAAAAGTACTACAGCAAAACCTCTCTATAGTCATATTGTTGGGACCAAACTAATTAATTACTATGAGGCGGTTATAACTTCATAGAGGTGTAGTTACAAAAATTAATGTTTTTACTCAATTATCCTTGGTACAAGAGATATAAAGGTAAAATATGCACTATATCAATAATTAATTAAAGGAGAAGGTCAAATTCAATGTAAATTCCATAAATATTGTGCATTGCATAGATCATTGGCCCAAATAATTTTTAAAAAAATAAATTTCTTGGAATATACAAATAATTATTATTATATGGAGGGAAGTTCCATAAGACGGAGTCTAGAAAATTGTAGCTAATTACAATGTAGCGTTCATTCTTATTTATAACTGGCCCAAATTGGAACCAGAATTTTTTTTTCTTTTTTACTATATAAAGCTTATTACTAAAGAAAGGTTTTACTACATGTAAATTCATGTGGTTAAGCCAATATTACTCTTGAAAGAGATACTCCTCCAATTTTACACCTGAAACAAAATCCCATCCTCACCCCTGTGAGCTGGTTCAAACCTCTTGTAATGCCCCCCAAGAGGTTTTACCAGCTAAACATGGTAGCACCCACTACTTTGGCAAGAAAACTGAAAATACAGAGGTAAAAGTTTCTGAAAAGGACATCACAAATCCAAACATCCATCACACTGTAAAAAGCAAACACAAAAAATTGACCACAAATCCAATGACAAACCATTAGCTACCTGAGCTCTATGCGAGTGGAAGAACTGTCGCTTTTGAAGGAGGGTACGGCTGAAAAGAATGAGCAAAATGATACATTAAAACCCACTTTCGCACTTTCACATGCGACCAATTTGGGACTTATTACAAAATATAGAGACGATGAGATAATATTTTAAATTTCTGTCATAAATGAGCAGTGTCCATCCTCACAAAATATCCAAACTAAATTGACATCCAGATTCAGAACTCGTTAGTTCAAAGCATGAACCTTAAAAGCAGGATATAAAGAATTCAGAGATTGAAAAATATCATTGGCAACTCTGTAGCTAGTTCTGCTACTAAAGTTAACTTTTAAAACCACATTACAAAAACTAGTTAAACAACTTCAACCTAACATATAGAAGTACAAAATTTTAAACACTAAACTGGTAGAAACTGCAAATTAGGACCATTATTACAGAAGTACCAAGCTCAAAACATTTAAAGAAAAACAGAAAGGAAATGGAAATTGCCTCCAGCATGAAAATAAAATGTTTAAAGACAAAAAAGAACTAACACTTACTTCCTCGAATCAGAACGTTCAATAGATAACTTTCTCGTCTTCGCAAATTGTAGCATGGCAGGTGCCGCAAGGTTGTTTCCAGATAACAACTGATATTCTGGATCAGTATACAATTGTGCATCAGCATTTGAAGCCCCTGCAACATTAAAGCTGGAAGGAACATGTTGTGCACTCTCAGCAACAGCAATAATAGAATTCCGGTAATCATTCCCACCTGTGACGCAAGGCTTTTCATGTTAGTTGTTCGATAATAAGAAATTGTAGAAATCAGTCATGCACTCAAAAAACACATAACTGTCTCAGCTTATCAAAAGCCAAATTGAGCTATCAGTCAATCTCCAGATGATGTCAAAGAATACACTCAATCTGATCAAAACTCATTTTTTTAGGACTGGTTAGTAGCAAACAGATCGATCACATTGTTTTTTGGCAGGAACACAATTTGTGGCCTCAGCAAGTGAAAATACAGGAAAGAGAAATAAAGCAAGATTTTCATTAGAATGGCATACCCAAATTCATTTAGGAACAGCATTCCCACAGGTGCATGCCACAGTCATGAATGTAACATCAAATCATTAAGACTCAAATGCCAACTTGATTACCATTTTATGAGATACACATGAGAAACTCATTAGAGTATCAACTCCACAAGCCTACTTAAACTGCATGGAAAGTCCCACCCAGTCAAGGAAAAGCTCTGAAGATTTATTTTTTACACTTGATAGCCTTCCTTCGGAAAAACCATGTGCTCAAACTAGTTCTTATAGTGCATCAGATTCAGGATTCTTGATAAAGCTAACCTACACAAGCTCTAACAAACTGCAAAACATCCAATTATTCAAGAAAATAAGAAATTATCCAGAGATGGGTTACTGCTGTCGATCTCCAGGAATTTTTCTTTCCTTTTTTGGATTAAATATTCACAGTCACCTAATGCTTTCATAAGTTAAAACCAACTAGAATTATGGATGATATAGACATAAATTCTCACAAAGTGAATGGATTAAAAAAAAATTGAAAATCCTTTTCATGGAGATGTCTTGTAGATCTCTTTGATGGGGTTCCCATTGGGATGCTGCAGTTTTAAGAAAATCTCCACTCACTTGGTCCTTGCCGCTTTGTTTCATTTCCACTAATTGATTATGGGAGAACCTTGTCACCCTACTAGTTTCTATATAAAACTCACATAAACAAAAACAATAAGAAAAAAAAAATTTGCACTTCTAGAAGCTACAGGTCAACCAGTTTCAATAAGCTTCTGCAGACTATTAGAAGGTTGGTATCCTTCAAAATGCATATAATAGAACACGCACCGTCAGCTTTGTCAAGTAGTTCACACACTCCTGGAGGCTTCAAAACAAGTGGATGTACATGCTTTGACTGTTGAAGTAGGTTTTTTAACCTCCTGTGTCTTCGTTGCTTTGAGCTATGCATAAAAAATTCATTCATCATTTTCAGTTCATCATAAAAAATATGCATACAGACTACATATGTGCCAAAACAAATGCAAAGAGAAAACTTTGAAAGAAGAAATATAAATTAGATGATTTACCAAAAGAAGAATGTTTGCTGCTTAGGATCAACACCATCCGCAACAACCTGAATAGAAAATATTGGCACATAAATGAAAACTTCAATGACCTTCGTTTAAACATCATGCTGATTTTAAAACTTACACATAGGCAAAAACTGAAATTCGATGAAGCAATTGTTCAATCAACAAATAATTCTAAATTCAAAAATCACCTAAATGCATTGCATATGAGAGTTTGCCTTCAGGTCAAGAGCTAACTTAAAGCTACACAGTATAAACTGCATTATTATTGATTGTAACTAAATGAACACAATCTATTAGGAAACAAATCATTGTGGATCTACAGGTCTGTAAGCAATTAAGCAGATACAAGAAAAGATACAGATTACAAGAGCAACAAAACTGGAGCAAGATGTATCAAATTCTCATTCATCTTCCATATTCAATCCTCTTCTCTTTCTTTTTCCTTTTGTTTTTAATTTTTCTACACAAACAAATGCCAGTTAATACCAATGAAGTACCAAGAAGATTCATCCACAAGTAGTTTCCAGGGAGAAAAAGTTTCTAACCTCCGATCTCCAAATATCAGTTTTCACTGAGACATTTACAGCCTGATATTCTTCAGTTACCTACAATAATTTTTTTCCCATTTTAGCAGTTACAATTTGAAAAATCAAAATTATCATAAAGCAACCACAGCTCCTGAGGTTTACCAACCCAAAATTCAAAGTTGAATAGATCGTGTGATGAAGAGAGGTGGTATCTCAGACCCTACAAAAAAATTTTAAAACAAAAAGTGCATCAAGCATGACATTTTAGCTAGTATAAAACCAAAACAGAGATTAAGGGTATATGTCAAAGAAAAGGTTCAACCTTAAAACTTGCACATTTTGCCAAGCAGAAAGGACATGAAAAGTCTTCAGTGACTGCAGGTCAAAGGATTAATCAGGTTTACATCATTACAAGAAGAAATTCATAGAATACCTATTCTAGAAAATTAGAACCAAAAAGTACATTTTTCTAGAACCAAACATTACATAGCTATTTCAGAACCAGACGCCCCTAAACAACAAATAGGCTACACAATTATAGTAATAATAATAATAATAATAAAAACCATTAACTATATATAAGGAGCAAAAAGGATATTGAGAATAAATTATCATACCTTCAGTTCTTTGCAATTTGTTGTTGTAATATCTATAGTTGAAGACAACATTTCCAGCCCTCAACCTAAAATTCAAGCAGCAAATATTTTTAGTGTGCACACCATTTGCTTTAGTAAAGCCAGCAAGGGAAAAGTAGAAGCATTAACCACTAAGAATGCCAAACACACTAATCACTAATTTCACAGCAGAGAGAAATTTGTATTCATCTGAGGATTAAAATTCTAAAGCTAAACTCAATGAAAGCTTACACGAGGAGCATTTAACACTCAATTCTTCAGTTACATTAACATGTTTTTTTAGTTTTCTTATTTCATTAAACAATATCTTCATGTCTCACATTATATTTCATAAGCAATTGCTCGCAACTTCCAATCAATCATAAAATGTTCTTCCTTGATTTTCTCCTAAGGACTTGAACTTTACTTGAATCCATAATGAAACTAGTGTAAATTAGCTGCAAATTGTTCTTCCTTAGTGGTTGTAAAGATCTTGAGCTTACCACCAAATGAAGGACATTGTTTAATGTTAGCATAAACTTGAATGAGTTCTTGATTTGAAATTTTTTTTGGGGGGTAATAGATAGGAAACAATCTGAGGATTGTTCTAACATTTTCAAGGATGTGCTGAGTAAAAGCTTATGTTCAAAATTTAACAAGTGGATGTTCTGATTTAAAGGGTGTACAAACCACCCAAAGGTTTGACACCGTGAATTCTGATACATAAAGAAACAAATCATGCAAACAACAGAAACTTAGAATCAATCTTTCCCCGACTAAGAAAAGCTCTAAGTTCAATATAACTAACAATCATCTTATTAAGCAGCAAAAAATGGAGAAAGTAGCCATTATAATTGCAGAGCCAATTGAGAACTGCATTTAACGATTACAAGGAATATTACCGAATAATACGGGACAATGATGGAGAAGAAATATCACTACAAGTATACGAATTATATGGAGATTTGTCCCTTCCCCCAATTTCTTCAGCAGAAATGGTGACGTGTACCTGTTGTGACGTACTCTTTTGGAAACCCAGAAAATTGCAAAATAGAGGGGGAAAATCAGATATGTGATTAATGAAAAGGGGGAAAAAGATCCTAGTTGAAAAGGAAAACATAAGAACAGCACAAACCGAGGATCCAGAATTGAAGGGAATTTGAATTGAGACACATTTGTCCTTGTCCAAACAACTCAACTGCAATGTGAAACAGAAACAATTAAAACATGATTTAGATGGGAATTCTTTTACTTTTACAAAAATAAAAAATAAAAATGATAAGATAAGTTCTGAACAGCCAAATGCAACAAATTATACAAAATGAAACCTATTTTCACTTCAAATTTCAAGTTAAAAATTTATAGTTCTGCATATTCAGACATTTGAGATAGTTCTGCATAATTCAGACATTTGATCACATAGTGCTTCTTGTACACAATTTAAGCTAGTCTTTTTGCGATCCTCATTTTGGAAGCTATGTATTCCTTCTACAATCCTGTTTCTTCTTTGAGAAGTCTAGATAATAAAACGTTTTCAGTTGTCTTCTCCTGTATGTTAGAAGTGTAATTAAGAACGTAAAAACAACCAATATGATGGAATGAAGAATTGCGAACTGGAAATTCTAGCACTCCTGAAGTTAGCGAATTTATATTGTCGCTCTATATATCATGTTACGTAAATTCTGAGCACCAACTTGATGGTGAAAGCATTCTATCAAAATTGTGGTATTTCAGAAGTCAGAACTTTATCCAGGTTAAACATATAGTTGTCAACTTTGAGTTGATGACATCTACCATATTAACACTTGGCAAGCAGCATCCATACTGAAGAACTTTAGTCCGAAAATAAATCATACCATTTTGCAAACCATTTAACATATAAATCCATCTTCAACAATAGTCATTGTAGTTCAATGTTTGCCATTTTAAAATTAAAAGATGAAATTCATCAGACAAAGAACTGTATTTGACAAAATTCAGGTGTTGCTCCTCCAAAACATTAGATTATTTCATATAGAAAATTTTGAAACAAATTAGGATCCCAGACAGCCAATTGACCATATGCCTATTAGTTATCTACATGACGTTCAGTGAGTCAAAGAAAAAATACGGAATAAGAAAAATTAAAATGAAAAATTTTCAGACAGTGACATTATCTAAGCAGTTTAGCAAAGCAATAAACCAACATGCTAAGTTAACATTCAAGAATAAGCAAGCTGAAAACGAACAAAAATTTTAAAAGAGGCTGCCTCATGTTATACCTTTAAGAAGCCAGAATGCATGTCAACAGGATATGTCAACTCAGCTCTCTGCCCCAGACTCAAATTTGGGGACTTCTCCCATGACCTGTACAGTGATTCCAATGGTATCTTTCCCCAATGGCAATATCCTCCATCATTTGCTGCATATCAAATTGAACTGAATTTAAATTGGCGAAAGAATTCTCAAAGTTAAACAGAAGTTACCTTCACACCAGTAATCCAGTGAGGTGGATGCAAGAGTACTGAACCGAACCCCTAAGGATTACACACATGCTATAGATTTTCTTAACTAGTAAGCAAATTTATTTGGAAAGATAGAAGGGTTGAGATGCTTCATCACCTTTTTTTTTTTTTAAATAAGTTTTTTCTCTTACCAAAACTAAATTCAAATCATCGTAGAAGGTTAATATATTAACAGATCAATGCTTTAGCATCTCTAGATTTCAATGTTCATCCAAATCATCATGATGACTAGTTTGTCTCCATCCGAGAAAGGAATTTCCACAAATTACAAAAATGCTGAAACTAGTTATAAAAATTAGCTAATACAGCACATACAGAAGTTAAATCAATCATAGCAAAATTTGAGAATCATTGGTATCTAAATCCTCCATGCAGTTTAATTGAACTGACCAAAATGTTAGGCATGCAATGTCATTTAAAATAAGGGGCTGTTTGGGATTGAAGTTAGACAGCTGTAGCTTAAAAGCTGTAATAATAAGAAACTATGTTGATAAGATTTTTCACTTGTATGATAAAAAATCTATTATATCTTTAATAATTTTGTCAAAATTATTATTTAAAATTTATATTTACTACATACTATTAACTTTTGTTTTACAGTTACAGCTTTTTTTCCACAATAGCTGTGCTTAAAAGTTACAGCACCTCAATCCCAAACAGGACCTAAGTTGGCAATGAAAATATATCTCACATGGAGTCACCACAATAGCTGTGCTTAAAAGTTACAGCACCTCAATCCCAAACAGGACCTAAGTTGGCAATGAAAATATATCTCACATGGAGTCACCACAATAGCTGTGCTTAAAAGTTACAGCACCTCAATGCCAAACAGGACCTAAGTTGGCAATGAAAATATATCTCACATGGAGTCAATGTCGTACCCAAGCGAGCCTTGGTTAAATCAGTTCCACTTGAAGAATTTGGGCTTCCAGCTGCAATGAATATAAATCATCAAACTCATACGTAAATCCTGGCTCATTAATCAAATTACACCTAAAGGTATGTGGTAAAAAAATTACCAAAGTTGACAAGCAAGATTGCAAGTGTGCCAGACTTTGCCTTCAGCTGCAGCTTACTAATCTCAGGGAGGACAAAATTTGCCTGGACCTGAGTACTGCCCTCAACTCCAGTGAAATTGGTCAAGATGCACGCTCGGCTGAAGCGATATACAGCAGAATACTTCATTTCAAATATAGGACATAGCTAAATTAGAAATCAAATGGCAATCTAAGTACAATAAACAGTAAAATACAGCCATGATATCAAACAGGCATAACAATAGTTAAAACGGGAATTCTTTAATAAACAAATCATAGAGCTTTATGTATGCACATCAAAATAACAATCAGCTTATGCATTCCTACCTCTGAAACTGTAGTGCCAGATACTAATCTTCCCAGCAAAATGTACAAAGGAAAGGGAAACCGAGCTTGTAAACCTTCATTAACAGTTTCTGACAGGGAAATTGTCATTTGTATTCTGCATGATTAACCAATAACATACAAAGTTAGTAGCTCAAAGGCATTCAATGAAAGCAAACGAACCAATATTATTAAACAACTTCAATCTACCAAATGACATTTTTGACACAGTACTACAAGAAGCAAACCCACAAAGCCACTGTTTCAAGTTATATGGCACTAAATACAAATCCAATAAATCAAAATCAAGTTAATAAAATTAATTGAAATCAAATTGCTTTGAGCATTCATGTTCAGTTATCATTCAGAGCTTATGTATAGGTCATATAATCCAATTAGCCATAGTTTGCTTCACATTTTTGAACAAATGAGAAATTCACTAAATTTTTACATGCTGGAACCAGATGTCAAAAGCACAATGTATAAGAGAAAAAGTTATATAAGTTTAACAAAACTGATTGCTGCCATTACACATGCCAATTAGAAAATTTCAACAGATAATGATCTGGACAACCTGAAAACAGCAGCAATAATGTTTATTCAGTTTTACTTTCCAAGGTGCTACCAAACAGTTCCCATAAATGATGGATACACCTTTTCTTCAGAAGGCTAATTTATTACAATCAATAAGGCTATAAAGTTGTAACCCTAAGATGCAGAAATTCCCAAGAGACTCTGAAATTATGGAGCTCCATTCTGCATGCATTACATAATAGAAAATGATTCCATAGCCTGCACCATAGAATAGGAAAGAATTTCATGATCACTTAATTTGTCAATCAAAAGCCTAACAGCAACCCGCGAAGGACTGTTTTTGATTTATCATGACAAAAATCAGTGATCAAGCAGTAAGTCAAATCAACTCAAGAGAGCTATAATCTCAACCAATAGGATAACCCCCTCGAAATAGTAGAAAGTAATATTATTTGCAAATCAGCATATCAAACTTAAACACCATCCCATAGATTTTTCCTTCAACTTAATGTTCAATCTACAATAGCAAAATATTCCAAACACACTTCTCCCGTCATTTACACTAAAGGACAAAGTCCTCAATTTTTGTTGGCTTTTCTTTGGGGAAAATCAAATGAAAATTAAAAATCAATCCCATTAGAGATGTCTTTATCGTAAATCTTCACAAAAATTATATTTTGTGAAACTTGAACAAAACGCCTGACATGAGATGATGTAACTTGAACATTAAAACATTCCGAAAAGCTCATTGGATTCATGTACAGCTACACATAAACTGGAGCTGTCCTTAATGTAAAATTGCCAACTTGATTGATTTAATGAAATTCCATTCCTGAAAGTACCTATACTTTTAGCAAGTATTTGAACACGAAATGCAGGTCAACTCAGTTCTCTGATTTTTTTTTTTTATAAATCTATCGTAGACAGAAAGAAAAGGAATTACTACAAACACATGGGATTTCCGACTGCCACACATTTTTCTAGAAAACTAGGGTCAGCTAATCATTGCTCAAAGAATAACAGCCAAAACTGAAATCTTCGTCCATAACCAAAATTACAAGTAACATGTTAAACTGGTTGTTCCACTTGTCATAATGAATTTTCACAATGCACTATTGTACTTCAAAAAATTTATAAAATTACAACCAAAAAATACACAAATAAATAAAAGACGAAGCTTAGTTACCTCCGATTGTGCTTTTCATGAATTTGGTAGCTCAAACATCTTTGAAGAAATGACGGCTGTTTCAGATAAATTGGCTCAGTTAGAAACATCAAAAGCAAAATGGAAAACCTATTAATACAAACATTGAGATTTGAGTGCAACAACAAAGGAAATACTTCCGGGCATTTGCAATGAGAAAAAAAAGATGGTCCAAATTCCAAATAAAATATTATTTCTAATAATACAAGACCATCTTTTTGAAAAGAAACAAACAAAATGAGACGCAACAAAGTGCAGGACTATATACAAAAAGTGCAGGATTATAAACAAATCAAATACATTACATTTCTTATAGCACGCCGTTGAAGAATGTTGTAAAGTTCTACAGGCTTGCAATAAATTGACAGACTCTCTTCAGCAGCAATTTCCTCTTCTGCAGATAAATGCACACGAGCATCTTCACGGCACATCTGATCTGTGCTTCTGGAGTATCTACAACAGAAAAAAATCCTAATCCTGATCTCATCTAATAGAACCTCCCATCATAAAGATCCACTGGAATTTTATATGTAATTAGCAGGGAAAATTCACAGTCTTCACATAGGCTCGAAGCCTTCATCATGCTTAATGAAAGCTTCCCATATTTCTCTAGAGATATACACACATCCCAAACCATCACAGATGGAAAGTACTACACAAGTAATCAGTTTCTTGAAATTCGGTTTTAATAACACACAATCACATAAAAGAAAATACAAAAGATATGGGTGCACTCTTTACCACTTTCAAAAATTTAATTTTGAAATTCGAAACAGACAGAAAAAGGATTCACCACAGTTCTTGAAAAATACAAAAATAATTTGAAAACAGAATGTTAAACTCAAAGTGACTCAAGAGTTTATGCTAATGAAAAACAAGAATTGGAAAAATAATATAAAATCAAATAAACTATAAATCTTGCTTTATTCTCCAAAAACTAGTTCGAATACAAGTCCTAAACCTGTTTTCAAAATTTCAATTCAGAAAAATTAATTTGAGATCCAGTTTCTCGTTTTCATTAATCAAGACAGCTTTCAGCATTCCTCAAAAACAGTACCAAATGAGCCTCAAATAATTCCGCAGAAAACCTCAATATTAATCAAGCAGCAAAATCATCACTGTCGTCCTCCAACCAACGAACCGATAGTCCTATGAATTGCTCAAATTAGTATCCACTATTCAAAATAAAATAAAATAACAATCCTCATCTCCATCCTCAAGATGCAAGCAACTATTACAAAAACTCTAGAATCTCTTAATAGACAAAAATACATAATAATATAACATTGAATAGTCTGATAGCAAAAACAACAATCGCATTACTTATCAGCAAGTACGAAAAATTCAAACAACTCTTAATTCAAATATCATTGAAATGACTAGAGCACAACAAAAGTAACACAAAACGAATCGTTTTGTGGAGAACATACGAGGAAGTTTCACGTGCCACTAGAGGGATGCCCGGCATTCTTCCTAGATGACACCGATGTTCGAATTCATCATAGCTCCTTCAGCAAAGCCAACTCAAATACCTACACGATTATTAAAAAAAAATTATCAAAAATATACATTAATCAATTAAAACGCGCAACAATTCATAAAGTATAAACAAATTAGTAATTAATTAGTTATTTGTTTTAAAAAAATAAAAGCTTAAGCGGAGTATCCATGCGAACCTTATA
Organism: Citrus trifoliata; assembly: GCA_018350135.1. NCBI lineage: Eukaryota > Viridiplantae > Streptophyta > Magnoliopsida > Sapindales > Rutaceae > Citrus > Citrus trifoliata. The sequence continues at coordinate 21,108,931 of CM031392.1, read as the reverse complement.
GAAATAAAAACCCTAAGATTAAGAAAAGTTAATTTAGATATTTGGAAGTAAACTTGAGGAAGCTTTAGGTTAACGAGAAGTTCCTTCAGGAATCCGCAGCGTTTTGAGAGAGAGATAAGAGTGAGGGTTAGATTAACGACGACTCAGTTATCGAGGCTTGTTTTGGTTTTCATTTGTTGGGTTCAGTGCTTTCAGCTCTTTGTAAAAAGCACGTTAACAGCTTCGGTACTCTGCGGTCAAGTAAAAAAACGTCAAAATTGGTTTTTTATTTTTACAGTGATATGTATGGGGAACGATAACCGCGCAGTCCTTTGTGCACGTGGCTTCCTTTGTAAAAAGCACGTTAAAAATTTGTCATAATTTTATTAAATTATGGTAAAAATAATAATACCCCACATTTTAAAATTGGGACCGCTTAAGTTGCATTTAATGGCCAGACTGTACAAATTCATCGAGCCCCCTATACTCTATGTTATTTGTAATTTATTTATAAGTATTATAAAACCTTCTGGATTATAAAATTTTATTTAACCTCTTATACTTAATTTTATTTTATTGAAACCCTAAAGTACGAATTCGCCCCCTATAATTTTAAATTTCTAAAATAAATTCCATTTAATTAAAAAACATAATTATTATCAAATGAATTATAATTATAACTATTATTCTATTATAATCCTAAATATAATTATATTTTTAAGTATGTTACTATTTTTATTATTAATAACAAGAATAAAAATTATTTTAATTAATTAATCTATTAACAATAATTAATAATAATATTTTTTAAATTGTTGATAATAACAATAATTAATGATAATTATTATTAATTAATTTTTTAATAATAATAATAACAATAATAAAAATAAAAATAATTATTATTAAAATATAAAATAATTAGTATGATAAAAATTAATGAATGATTTTATAGCAATTGGTTATAATTTAACTCATTATAATTTCAATTATAAGACAAATAAACACATAAATGGTAATAAAGCTCATTTTAATTACGATTTCTCCAGTTCAAGTAAATAAATTATTCAATTAGACTACTCTATATTATGTACAATTTATTCATAAGTATTATGAATTTTATAGTGCATTCACTAAATAAGAATCAAATTTAACTGAAAACATAATAAATTACAATCAAAATAGCTAGAATCAAAATGAAAAATTAGAATTAAAATAATTTATTTATTTGAACTGGAGAAATCGTAATTAAAATGAGTTGTATTACCATTTATTTGTTTATTTTGTCTTAGAATAAAAATCAGAATGAGTTAAATTGTAACATTGCTATTAAATCCTTAATTAATTTTTATCATAATTATTATTTTGTATTTTAATTATTGTTATTGTTATTATTATTCAAAAATTAATTATTATTATTAACAATTTAATGAAAAAATTATTATTAATTATTGTTAATAGATTAATTAATTATAATACTTTTTATTCTTGTTATTAATAATAACAATAATAATCTATTATGTGGGGTGGTTTAAATGTAATGTTGATGCGGCAACCTTCTCTTCCAGTGGCAAGATTAGTCATGGGGCTGTCATTCGTAATTCAGATGGGGTTTTCATAGTTGCAAAGAGTGATTGCTTTATGGGTAGTTTTGGTGCCCGAGAGGCTGAAACTATTGGAGTGCGTGAGATCCTCAGCTGGCTCAAGGGATTACTTGTATTTCCTGTCATTGTTGAAATGGACATCTTGCAAGTTTTCAATGTTTTGCTTACTAATAGTTTTAGCCCTAATGGTTTTGGTTTTATTATTGACGATTGTAGAGCTTTAACTCAATCTATAGGAAATGCTACTTTCTCTTTTGTTAGGCGATCTGCGAACTCCGCTACTCATTCTATTGCTCAGGTGGGGGGTTCTTTGTCAGGTTCGGGGGAGTGGAGGCATGTTCCACCCCCTTGGTTGATTTCTAAGTTATCTGCTTAATGAAGTTTATTTCCCTAAAAAAAACAATAATAATCTATTTAAAAAATATAATTATATTTATGATTATAATAAAATAATAGTTATTAATTAAATGGAGGTTATTTTGAAAATTTAAACTTATAGGGGGTAAATTCGTACTCTAAAGTTTTAATAAAATAAAATTGAGTGTAAGGGGTAAATGAAATTTTACAATCTAAAACATTTATAATATTTATAAATAAATTATAAATAACATGGCGTATAGGGGGCTGGATGAATTTTTACAGGCCGGCCATAAGTTAGGTTAAATGTAACTTAGGCGGGCCCTTTAAAATTTTGCTTTTTTTCTTATCAACATCTTTATTGAGGTTGCAGACACTACCTTTTTTTTTTAACTTAAAATTGAGAGATTGCATCTCCCGTAATTTTCTTTTTAGATTTATTTAGGTTCGATTTATTTTTTCAGCTAATAGAATCTCTTTGTCATTACATTTGCATAATATTGTAAAAGGGGAAAATTAAAGAACAAATAACTTTTGTAATTTGATGAAATAATCAAAAAAATTGTCTTATATTTAAAAAGGGGTATGTATGACCAAAAAATAAAAAAATTCTAGGTGATTATTTACTAAAACAAAAGTTTCTTTGTAACCATTTTCTAAACTACAAAGTGTTCCTCTCCTTTTTCCTTTTTTTTTTTTAAGGAAAGTTAGATTTTCATTAAGCCAAAGTTGAGAATACAGATTTGACTTCAGTTGGCAAAGGTTCCCAGCCATATAACAGTTTCATTACTTCTTAAGGCTAACTCAGGGTATAAGCATTTCATGATCTAGGGTTGTAATGGAAACTAATATTCTGTAAGTCCTTATTTTGGTTTTGGATTTTTGAAATCACTCATGTAATCTCTGAACTACTACCCTTTTTGTCGTTTACCAACTTCACCACATCTTGACAATATGTCTCCACTATTAGACAGTGAAGGGATGCACCTTTTACCACAACTAAGCCTCATTCAATAGCTTCAACTTCTACAGCCTTTACATCTCCTATAAATTGTGTAGATTTGACAGCAACTACTATAACTTTGTTATTTAAGTCTCTAATTGCAGCACCCAAGCTTGCTATTCATTTTTCGAAGTTAACAATAGCATCAACATTAACCTTGAATACATTAGTAGGTGGAGGGCTCTAATTCTGCTGTTTAGTTATGCTTTCCTCCTAGATCTTGATAAGCCTTTATAACAACCTATACTCCTGTAATAGTCAGAAAAGGATCCAACTTTTTAAGGAAAAAAAAATTGATTACTCCTATCATACCAAATAGCCTAACAAAGAGCCACAAGGACTTCAATAATTGACATGCTCAACTTCTTAGCCATTTCATGCATAATATCCAACATGTCTTGGTTAGTAGCACCTAGGAAGCATGTTTCAAAAGGGGCATGAATCCATATCTTTTTGGCAGTTTTATAGTTTATCAGAGCATGAGATGTGCTTCCCATTCCTTGTTTGCAAATTTGACAATTAGGCTTAGGCTATATATTCTTTTCCATAAGTTTTCAGTGGTGGGCAGTAGATTTTGAGTTGCTCTTCATATAAAAATTTTGATCTATTCCACAATTGAAGATTTTATAAAAAATTCTAGTGATGAAAACCTTTGAATGAGCAGCTTGGCTTATTAGGATACTTAATCTATAAAGCCAGCTGATGTCCACTCTTCACATAATATAATCCCTTTTTATCAAAATACCAAATTACTTCATCCATTCTAGGACTTCTAGGGAGTGGAATTCTCAAAATCTCATTTCCATCATCTAAACCATTGCTTCACCTTCCTTTGATCCCACTGATTTTCAAGATTAATGAGCTCTAGATAGCAAATTCTATAGACATATTTTAGATAAAAAGTGGCTTAAAGGAGTGATTTAAAGATAGTTAATACCATAAACAAAACTAGTGATTTATTATTTTCTAATTAAATATAAATTTTGAATTACCCATTCGTAAATTGAGAATCTTTAAATCACTTCTTTCTTTTTAAAAATCTCAAGTTACCCTCCATAAATTGTTCTCTCTCCTTTAATTGAAATGGCAAAAAGGATAAATGGTATTTATACAAATTCATAACTATCATTATACATAAAGCCTCATGGGCATCTTATACATAGAACATCAAGATCATCATCTATATTTTCATCTAACCCCCATTTTCTTATCCAAATAAATGTGTGATGTAGATGGGTAAAAAAAATTGTGGTATAAAAATATAAGCTTTACTTTCACACCAAAGCAAAGCTCAACTTTTCCACTTCCACTCTTAGGACTTAGCTAAGATAGAAAAACAGAGCGCAATTGAAGACACTCCAAAACTCGAAGTTGGAAGTAGCAAGATGACATCAATCGACAATATGGAGAATTTGAGTATGAAAAGTCAACTCCAATAATTCAGGTAAGAAAATAGAAGTTTGAGTAACATTTTGATGTCATTTATTTATTTTAGGTGTATGTTGGTATGTATGTAATTCTTGAGCTTGAAAATGTCAACTTAATTGACGGGCATAATTTATAACATATTTATCACTTTTAATTTATATTTTGGAATGGCAAAATTATCCATGAACTCACTTAAATCTGCATGCTACGGGTAATTTTATAGGTTTATAAGCAGGTATGGTGTTTTAAACTCAAACCCGCTGCGTGTTGCAAATGAGTTTGTCATTAAGAAAAAATCTATTGAATAGGCACACGAGTATCCACTTAGGCGCTAACCCACATTCTTTATTTTAATTATTTTTATTTTTATTTTAATCACTAAAATTAGATTAAAAAATTTAATCATAAACATGTGTACGTTGAAATTCCTAATTCCTAAATCCACCCTATCATAAAAAAAAATCATAAACATATGTAAGATGAAATTTCTAATTCCTAAACCCAACTTATCCCACTACAACGTGTGTGTGAATTAAAATAGATACAATAAGCTTCTAATAAGTAGAAATTTTATAATTTTCAAATTTTATATTACTAATACTTTATTTCAATTTGATTGATTTTGTTTGTTTTGGCTTTAATGACTTGAATATAATGATTTCTTACTAAAGTTGGATTTTTATTTTTTTTTAATTTGATATTAACAGTGGTTGTTTAAAATTTACTTGTTGATATTGTTGACAATACTTGTTTATTGTATGCGGATTTTTTAGGCTGTTGTCATAATTTATAGTTTCAATTATATAATTTATTTTTTTATATATTATTAAAAGTATTTTTTTAATATTTGTGATTTTAAATGAGAAAACAAGCAAAAAATCTGCTGCGGATGCAAGTAGGTTTGATAATGGTTAAAACCCACAGGGACTGATTTTTTTAAGAAAATAAAAACCACTATGGGTTGCAAGCAAATTTAGTCATTTAAATTTTTTGTCGATGCTTATCAAAAAAAAAAAAAAATTGTCGGTGCAGATTTTGTAACGGCAAATCAATAATAGGCAGTAACCATTGCCATACCTACTTAAATTTGTTAGCTCCTTATGTTTAATAATTAATAGTTACTTTATAATATTGCGTAAATGGAGAAGTGTAATAAAATAATAGAGAATTAAGGAATTTGTACCGTAGAACTAAGCTTCAAAAAATACTTTTTGCACTCTATAACTAAAATTCAATTGTGGTGCAGTTACAAGTATGTCCAATCACATTTAATTTCTTTGGGTTGATATTGACGGTTAAATATCAATGCTTAGTTTCGTCTAACCTTGTTTTACGAAGTTACCGTTGGCAGTGCTAAAAATATAGTGAAAAATGGAAACACGGTACCAACAAATAATTAAATATTCCTTCTAGAATCCTCTCACCCTTATGGGGAATTTCGGGATAATTTAATCCAACGAAATCTTAGTAAATTAAATCGAATGAAACCTAAATATAGTGCAAATCAAGAAATTGTATCTATATTCAATTCTTTTACGTATCGTTTCCCATTGGATATTGCTAAAAGAATCACATTCCATAATTTATAAATAAACATAACAAACCCTTGTGATAAAAGTTTACTACACCGTTTATTTTATGATTTGTTTAGAGGAAAGCTTATGGTAGAATTCATCAAGAGCGATAGTAAACAACACTGTTGAAGTTCTTACATATGCTATTTCTTCATAAACCACACTTAACCAATTTTAATCCCAATATTATCATTGTTGAATTTTATATGCATTTTGAATTTTAAATAAGCGAAACTTTTTAATTGAGTGTTAGAACAATTTGATAATTAAGAATTTACTACGCTCATGGATTTAAATTATTTGTGTATCATTTTATTTTTGTTCCATTGCTTCAACAACCCATGCATATAAAACTGTGGAATATTTTCGTAATTACTAGCTACTTTAATACGTAGACATATAAAATGCAAGTTATTATCTGGATATTAAATTTTGATATATAGAATTTTAAAACAATTTATCTTCAATTTTAAGAGCCCCAAGCATTATCTGAATTATTCATATTACACTAGTTAATTATCTAGTACAACTATGAATTGCACTTTTCGTACGTAATTAATACTCAACCCTTTTTTAATTAAGATTAATTATCTACATAGTTAAATTAGTAAAAATAATCAATTATTATTTAATATACAGAGACTATTTAGCTGGTTGGTCCACTGATAAGCAAGATCCTAAAATCTCTATCCTTTAATGCATCCCAAAATAGACAAAATTTATGAATTCTCAAATTGGTAGATAAGACATTCAAAAAAGGAACAAATATCGCTGTTACCCAAAATGCAAAATATTTTTAAGGTCGCGTATGCTAAAGTTTAGGGGATTGATAACTATATATAAACCCATAATCTAATAAAATACAAACCCTAGTTGAAAAGTGCATTGAAGAATGTTTATATTTTTTTTACACATGAATTTTTTTTACTTCTCCTAACAAGATACAATACATTAATAGAAGACTTTGATGAAAGAAACAATGAGAAAGTGTTCTCATTGTGGGCACAATGGCCACAATTCAAGAACGTGTCACGCAAAGGGTTGTTTTAAACTTTTTGGTGTCAATATTTCGGATCAAATCCAAGACCTTCCATCTGTGAAAAAGAGTGTGAAGAAGAGTTATAGCGTGGGAAATTTACAGTCTCTTGGTGGGGAGTTTAATGGTCATGTTGATGAAGGTAGGGAATTTGATGGTGATGTTGATGAAGGGTATCTCTCTGATGGGCCAATTCATACTAAACATGAAAGGAAAAGGGGTACGTGGAAAATTTATTTATCAAATTTTGTATTGCCTATTTTCATTTCGCTGATTTTAATTGGATCAAAATTGTGACTCGTTTGAGCCACGATCGTTGTTTGGGCAAACTTTGTTATCAAACTATTACTTCTTTACTTTCACAAAGAAATTTTCATACATTTAAATTTTGCTAGTAGATTTATTGCCAACTATATTTTTTTGTTTTGTTGAAATCTTGTTTGTTTAGCAGGTGGCTATTTAATTTATTGATAAATATGTTTATGTTGGTGTATAAGTTAATGTTTATATAATGTATTCTATTGAATATTTTCATTATTGGTGCATACTTAATTATTGAATTTATTGTAAAGGGTATATGCTAATCAAGCCCTTCGAGGTTTCTAGCTAATTCCAAATTGGCACACAGTAAATATGGCACTTTGGGGCTAAATTTTGGTAGCAAATTTTTACAGGTCTTACAACAACTCAATATCTTGGTCCCATGTATGAATCTATTTTATAAAAAATATTAAACAAATTGTGGGCATATTTTCTAAAAGTACAATGTCACTGGTTGTATAATCTCCAATGTACCTTGATGTAACTTTTGTGTTTATTTAGGCAAGCCATGGACAGAAGCTGAACATAGAGTATTTTTAGAGGGTTTAAAGTTGCTTGGAAAAGGTGATTGGAAAGGAATTTCAAAGAATTTTGTGACGACAAGGACCCCGACGCAAGTTGCTAGCCACGCACAAAAGTATTTTCTTAGACAAGCCTCAAACGATAAGAAAAATCGTAGAACAAGTCTCTTTGACATGCCCTTGAAAGAATCAGTATATCTCTCTTGCTCTTTCTCAATTAACAAATGGTTAACTAACAAGCTTGATTTGATGGGTTTACGTACACTGCAGGCTCCTTCTCATCCTTCACTCATTTTAGTGAAAGCTCCTCCAGCAACTACATCTTCTTCACAAGTAAGCTTAAATCTTTTTTTTTTCATTTGATTTAATTCACTATTTTGGTAATTAAGCTTAATTACTTTCATTAGTAAGTGTCCCCTCTCTCGATTGCCACCAACACAGGTAATTAGATTTCTTATATATACATATAGAATATATCAATTTATAATAATATTGGTCATTTAATTAAATCTGATATATAGGATAGCACCTCAAGTCAGGCTATGAATGGCTTTCCAAATCTTTGCTCGGATCTTGTTGTTCCAGTGCCTGCGACTACTGGCCTTGCCTACTATCATCATGGGATCCCATATATGGTAAGCATCAATTTGATTTAATTAACCATCTTATAGTTCCTTTTCCATTTTTTCCTTTTTTGTTGTTTGCTTCTGCACTAGTTTCTCCTAAGAAATTGCTTGTTTGTTTTATTTTCCATTTTGTTCGTAGAACTACTTCGATATATAATAGCTTGACTATTTTACCTTTTAACATTTAAATTGTTACTCAATAGTCACTATTCGCAACTCCTAAAAAGACCAATATGTACGTGAATCTAAATCTTTATTGTTAATATTAGAATTGTAACTGATGGGTCATCGGCTAATGGTTATACGAAAATAAGTATATAAATCTTGTGATGCTTTCAACGAGCTAATCCTTTTATGCCACGTAAGCTATCATATCATCAAATTGTGCAGGAAATTTTGTATAACATGCAGTTTATAGATGCATAATTGATGTTCTCATTCAAATGCGGGATCACTTATTTTTAAAACGTCTTGCCTCTACAGTACCCAGTCCCTTGCAATGGCCGGAGTAATATTGTTAATTCATCTCAATCATTCATTTCCGATCAGAGGCCAAATTATTACGCCTGCATGCCGATGCCGGCAGGAATGCATAAAAGTTTAACTCGTGCACCACTGTCATCTCAACGCAGCGTGAGGACTACTCAAGAATGCCCAAAACTCTCAATGGAAAGAGATTTTTTGGATCTTAAAATTGGACTCCCTCGATCTCCAAAAACAGCCAGATTCATCATCTAAGAGCTTCGGAATATATATATATATATAGTCATACTATGAAATTTTGTTTTTTTTTTCTTTTTCAAATATGGTTGAATTTTGTACTTTATTAATAAAGTTGAGATTATAATTTCTTTTGGCGGTAGATTTTCAAAAATACTAATCTCACATTCTCATGATCACCTCGTTTTTAACCTCCATTTCCTAATAAATTTAGTAACGATGAAATAGAGATTCCCATTAAAGGAATACTTTTATTTAGCCGGATACAACATACTTGCTTTTGTATAATTTTAATGGATTAAAATTATATTTGTATATATGTAAATTTTAGTTTGGATTAAAATTTTAAAAACAATATTGCTATTAGATATTTAAAATTTTAAAAACTTATCTGCGATCCACCTAAGGTTTGTTAAGTGTATTGCCAAATAATCATTTTTCCATTTTACCCCTTATATTTACAGAATACTTTGACACAATTTTTCAAACTCTTTACACAATGCATGGCACAATTTTTCAACCTTAAATTCCATAAAAAACAGTCAGGTCTCATAGAGATTTATATATATTTTAAATGTTGAAAAATTGTGTCATAAAATTAAGGGGCATGAATCCATCCTCATCTATTTTACTTCAAGGTTAGCCAAACCTATTTTATTTGCCCAAAAACTTATATTTGACCATTTATTAATCTTATTTAATTTCTCACTGCAGAGAGTATTAGTGCATGACAACTTCGTCATATGTGCTATTGCTTTGGGTATTTGGTCATTGACTGTATGTTACCTGTCAATGCTTATATTTTTTAGAGCTTCAATTTTTTCGAAGAGTAACAATAAATATCTTAAATTTTTATTCTAAATTAAATATCAAGAATGTGAAATTTGATGCATCATTCCATGAGTGATTAATAATTTTTGACAATTTAAGAAAAATCAATAAAATACACTAACATAAGAGAAGAGAAGTGTCGGCCGTACACCAAATTCTGTATCTGAAGCTTCTTTACGAGTTCTTTAAAGTTGATAATGGTTTGTAATAAAAGCCATGTACGTAGCAGTCGATTATACCGTTACGTTGAGCATTAATTAGTTCCTTTCTTGAAAGAAGAAGGAAAATTTGGAAGGTTTATTTTGTCTTAATAATATTTATTTCTTCCTTTTCCTATTTGATAAAGGGATCGATGTTACGATCACAATCTATGAGATAGTTTATTATTATTATTAATTATTTATTTTTAGTTCACTACTTCTTTCCATTTTAACTTGTAGCTAGTACCCTTGCGAGTTCCAAAAGCATTAATGGATTTAACTTGTAATGGTTGTTTTAGATATCCGTATTATATGCGTATCAATAAGAGATCTCCAAAAACATCTAATAAGTTTATATTTTGCACTTGCATAACAGGAATCCAAAATCCTATATAATAAGCCCAAGAAAGCTTTTGCTATTGCTGTTATTAATACATTATTTTCTCTTCTTCATAAGTATCACAGCACACTACTCAACTCATCACCATATCAAAAATATGTGTAGGAGCAAGGGTTGTGTTAAACTTTTTGGTGTGAATATTTTGGAGCAAAAGCAAGATCATGAATCCAACAGAAGCAGTAGTGTTACTAGCTTCGGAAATTTGTATTATCTTGAAGAACCCAATGTGCAAGTTCATGCGGAGTCTCTCTGTGAAGGCCAGCAGCTTAACTTTAAGAGACGCAAAGTTGTGCGTGAAAAACGTAAAAGTATGTTAGCGATCTTGTTCTTTTATTGTGTTTTATTTATCTATTTGTATTTTTTATTTTGATTATTCTGAACTAATATATAATTGATATGCATATTTTTTTAATCGTTTCTATTCCATAAATAATTTTTGTTAATTGGTTGAATCAATATATATATGGATATGTACAAATTTTCGCACTGATTTGCTAATTAAGAAGAGTATCAACTTTTACCTATCGATAGTTTTCCAGCTTAATTAATATTTTTGGGATTTTTTTTTAAATTTCTGAATCTCATTTATTTTGCAATCCACTCTTTGATCATGTGGTGGACTCTTTCTCACCTCATTAATGGTTTGAACATTCATGTGTATGTCGTGGAACCATGAGAGTATATTTTCTTTATTTTTATGAGTGAATCAACAATGTATTGGTCAATTAAGTCTTGGTGACTAGCTAATTCCAAATTGGCCGTAAACAGTAAAATGGCACATACACAATGGGCTAAGCGTATCATCTTGATTTGTATCGTTTGTGTTTAATTATTTAGGGAAGCAGCCATGGACAGAGGATGAGCATCAAAAATTTTTAATGGGACTGAAGTGGCTTGGAAAAGGTGATTGGAAAGGAATTTCAAAGAATTTTGTGACGACAAGAACCCAAACCCAAATTGCTAGCCATGCACAAAAGTACTTTAATAGACAAGCCTCATCAAGTGATAATAAAAATCGAAGGAGAAGCCTCTTTGACATGCCCTTGAAAGAAGCTGTAAGTACTCTTTCGGACTCTTAATTTCTTAATCATACCTTCTTCTTATTAATTAAAATGAGTTGATGGGTTTAAATTTCACAGGCTCCATCTCATCCTCAAGATCACGATTCCCTTGCCTCAGTTAAAAGTATTCCTACTTCAACTTCATCACAAGTAGGTATAGTATAATCATTTTCTTGTTTTCCTAGAATTCCACAGTCAATTTATATTTTTACCACTTCTCCAATTTTTTTTTTTAAGTTTTTGTGTTTTAATCTTTGAATTGTTAGTGTCATTCTAATAATGATTTGATTAATCAATAAAAGTTTTCAAAACAAAGTGGACAGTCAGTCTTTGGGAAAACACTTGGTCTTTTAGTCTGAACCAATAGAACTAATTCAAGTAGTTTTTTTATATTTTTAAAAAGGGCAATAATATTAGGGATGGCAATGGGGAGGGGTGGGGGTGGGGATGCCTACCCCATTAAAAATTTTTGCCTCCATTCTCCACCCCATTCCCCAATAAATTTAGTGGGTTGAGGATGGGGAATTCCTACATGGGGAATGATTCCCCCATCCCCATCCCCATTCCCCGTTTACTTATTTTATAGTAAATATAAAATATGATTTCAGTAAATTAAAAATTAGAGACTTAAAATAAAATCATCACCATATTATAAAGTATTTAATTTTTTAAAAAGACTCTAAAAATTTGAAACAATATCTTAAAATGATATTAAAAGTGAAAAATATTTAAAGAGAGTAGCACCTTAAAAGAGAAAAGAAAATATAATAATGTTTTAAAGTTGAAAAATATTGTAGGGTTTTCTTTTATTCATATTCTATTTATATTACATAAAAATTAAAAAAATATTAATTGACATTATAGCTGATAAAATAAAAATTATTAAATAATAATTAAAAACATATTTATATATAATGGGGATTGGGGTAGGGGTGGGGTGGGGAGTGCAATACCAAATCCCACCCTGTTAACAATTTGGGGATTATTTTTCCCCCACTCCCCACTTCATTCCCCAAAAATTATTAAAAAAATTTCCCATTTAAGGTGGGGTTCCATAGGGCCCCAAACCCGTGGAGAATTTTGTTATCCCTAAATAATATTTTCCCCCCTTGTTTTCTGTAAAACCACCCCATTGATTAACCCACCCAATAAAAAAAAATTAAAATGAATTTATTTTGTAAACCCACCCCATAAATACCAAAAATACCCCTGTCTATTTAATATTTTTTTTTCTTTTCTAGATTCTTGTTTGTTTTAACTTAAAAAAATAATTGTTGACTGCTCATAGGCCAACATGTTATCAAAGCCTTCATTTCGTAAATTTTAAAATATTATATATGAATTAAATAACAAAATTTAAATAAATTTAACATATCAAAGAAAGAAAATCATGCTTACGAAAACTTTAGTAACCAAATACTCAAAACAGTTTAACATATATGCTCTAGAAAGATTTGACTTAGTTAACTAAAGGAAAATTAATTCTCAACAGAAAATTATTAAATGAAACCATAAAAGATCACATGAAAACAAACTATAAATTAATCCATGTGAACAAACAACTTTTTAGTTAAAATTTACTTTTTTAAAAAATAAAACTTAAACTTACTAATTCCGTTTGGAATTCTTCCCTTAGCAGATCTTCTTTCTCCATCAATGCAATATTAACTACTTTTTCTTTTCCAAATTCTTCCGTTTGTACTTTTTCTTCATCCATCATTGCAATATTGATTTCTTTTTTTATTTGAACTATTAGGAAAGAGTTTAAGAACATAAAAACTCATGCGTTTATACTGTATAATAAGTTTAACCTATAAACTGTAATAGATAATAATTTAACTAATAATTATTTATTTATCTATTTTAGTCATTTCATCTGAGGATAATATTGTAATTATAAAAAATCTATTAAGTGGGGTGGTTTTATACAAAAGGTGGGGGGAAATATCATCACCCTTTTAAAGATTATTTAAAATATCTATGATATTATTTTCATAGTTATGATATTAGATCTTATTAACTTTTCAAGAATATAATAGTTTTATTATATATGATATGCAACATGTGAAAATTAAATGATAAGTAAGTAGAATTTAACGAAAACAATTTACATTGGAATTTTTTGAATAATTTTTTTTTAAAAAAATTAACTAATTAACTTAAAGGGTAGGTACTAAATTAAGGAGCATTTAATAGGAGACTAGGAGCAGTGCACTAATAGTCGTTTAATTAAAATGAAAGCAGCATCACTTATTTTGAATTTCTCTTGCTTAATACAGTACCAAATACATTGCAATGGCCACATGCCTGCAGGAATCTGCGAAAATTTTAGTCCTTGTGCCCCTCAATTGTTCCAACGCAGTATCTCGAGAGAAACAGATATTTTGGAGCTTAAAATCGGACCCCCTCAATCTCCAGAAATAAATTCATCATCATCTCAGATCTTTGGAGTCGCCGCAGTATGAAAATTTTTGTTTTTTATTCATCAAAAAAAGAAAAAAAAATAGCTTATTCAAACAAAATTTTGGTTCTACTTAAGTAGAATAATAAGATAACCATCTGACTCCATTTTTTTAGATTCACACGATGATAAGATCGGTATAAGCTCAAAATAATAAATAAATAAATAAATGCGACAGCTATATATCAATAAAAACGTAAAAATTTCATGTACCAAAAATTCCTTAAGTCGTGAACACTCGTGGATTCATTATTTGCAGCCTATACCACTTTGTTTGATTAAACAAACATGTAATGGCAGCTTTGATACAATATTAGTTTCACTTTTTCTTTTTATAAGAACGACATGCGTACGTGGTAAACACAAGCCGACGACATAACCCTCAAATTCATTAGAATTTCATGAGTTAAAATGAAAACTCCAAGTTACAATCTATTTGAGACTCTGATGTTTAAGTTACATTACAAAATATAAAAGAGAATAGGGATCGAAAAGTGAAAATTAATTCACTTTAATTCCACTGTACCTTTGATCATTTCTCCGTAAGCGTCTCGAATGGAATATGAGAACCTATTAATGAAGGTACAATTCAAAGAAGTTTAAATTGTAATAAAATTAAAATTAGTATCTCGAAATAAAGAAAGTTTAAAGACTTTATAAATTATTAGATGTTTGTGTGTACAATTGTAAACTTAGAAACTAAAGTAATTAGTTTGTTTAACAAGAATAAGTGCAAATTAAAGCCGTCAAGGCCAAGTAGTTATTTCCTCAAGATTTACATATAACATCTAAATGGTAAAATTTTATTAGTGACACAACAGTTGAGATAATAAGTATAACATTATTTAGCAACGAAATTCAATAACAAGTCCATATAGTTTTGTTTTGATTGTCAAATCATTAAAAGCATTTCTGTGAAAATTCTTGACCACATAAAAATAAATACTCTAGCAGGAATATAAAAATAGATTTGTGATTGAAAATCAAATATCAAAACATTAAGAAGATAATAAATTAATAATCCTATTCGATTTAGATTTGGACCAAAATAAGTAAACAAGTTCAAATTGTAATAAAATTGAAATAACTAATAATTCAAGTCAGTTTTACTTGTTGGACAAGAATAAGTAAGATCTGATAACCTAAATATGATCATAACGTTCCGAAATTTAATTATGCTTTGTCTGGCACATTTCCGTTACTAGAAGCACAATCATTACTTAAGCAAGATGTTTCATTTAAAACAAAGTATTGAACTGAACTTGATAAAGCCAACTCCAGTTTTGTTTTCAATTAACACAGCTTAACCTTATAGATAATAACTTAATAGATCATTCTTATTTGAAATTTCAGCATCTGAATCTAAAGCAATAAGATATTGGTACAAACAGAGCAGCCAATACAATGTAGGGAAGGCAATGACTTCAAACACAAGCAAGAGTCTCGATATATTGAAAACCATAAAAGAATTTCAGTGAACCCTCAAAATGAGGGCTTGCAATATCCGCTCAACCTGGATCAAATTCGCAGATCTTGTCAAAAGTCTTATCCTTAAGGTTGTAGCGTATGGCCTTACCAGGAATGTGCAGCACCATACATGACTCTGCATCATTTACTCTCCGGATAACAATAAGTATGGAAAATGCATAGTAGTTTAAGTCTAATACATCAAGATAATCTCTAATCATATCCGGAAATGCCATCGTTATTGCATTGAGATCAATGCAATGCTTCACAAACCAGCAAGAATATCTCTTTCCATCTCGTATACATCAAACTTTGTGGTGCAAGGGCCATATATCTCAACAAGATGCAAGTGCTCTCAGGACTCCCCAAAATACATTAACCTCCTCCTATCTTCCCAATCCTCAGGATATGCTGGACTTGGAGGCATTGGCATCTCTCGTAGTTGCTCCTCCTCGACTTTGAAATGCAATGAAGTATAATGACAATCAATCCAATGAGTATTACCATTCCAAAATACCCCGTTGAATTGTGTATTAACAGGTGCCATGAAAGGATCACCAGAGAGCCTCCATGACCGCGTCTCAGATATATGAATCTTATATAAGGACATTCTTCAACACTTACATATGAATCTGGTGACCGCACACATGCAACTTTATAGTGGGGCGACCTGACAGGATCATAAGCTGAAGTTACACCATGGATAATTCTGCCACCAGGTAGAGGAAGTATAACAAATTGCTTTGTGGTAGGATTGCAAATGTAACAGTCATGTTCCAAATGTCTATCACGGAAGCTGGAACAGCATAGTGACCCATCACAAGAATTCTGAATACGTAAACCTGAAGGATGTTTCAAAAAGTTAAGGCATTTAAAGGGAGCAGTAATTGGCTTGTTTGTAAGAGGAACAAAATCGTGTTCTGGGTTTGATGAGACAAGAACTTCTATGCAAGATGAGGCCTGAAACTAAATAGCTGTCGGGGTAAAGGTGGCCAGAGAATTGAGCACTGAAAATGAGGGGAGAGCCAGTGTTTTGAAACACATTTGAATCTGAAAATAGATTTTGTGGTAAACGAACAATGATTTCTATTAAGAGATCATCATTATTTGCAATGACAAAGGACGATAACTTCCTTTTGCCAAAAGACATATTTGAAGCTTCTCATGGCATCATGATCTATCTCTCTTTTATTCTTATATACTCTTAATATGTGAACAATGTGACTATGCTTAGATTGCTCAGTACGCTATACTGTTCTTATAATTGATAACAAGCAATCGACAACATTTGGTAGGTGCAGATTGTCACACCCAAAAAGGAAAAATGTTTGATAACTCAAAAGGAGTGATTAGTTAGTATAAGCAAGTGTTAAATATTTCCCCTTCACCAATTATTACAAGTTTTAGATGTTTAAACGATGTTGTATATTTTGCACTATGACAAGCAAGGAAAATATTCTGTGAAAAGTGGATACCAAATAGCCCAGAAATTAAGTTTTCCATCTCCTCCTAGTGGTTCAAGGACTACATTAGAGGTGTAGAAAACTTTGTGGTCTCTCACTTTACCAGCTAAGGTAAGGAACTTTATGTGCAGGGCTGTCCAAATGTACTTCCTACAGCAGAAAATCTGTGGTATAAGAAGATTATTCATGATCCCATTTGTCAAGTGTGCAAAAGACAGGCTGAAAGTATTTTACATGCTCTGTTAAAATGCAAGGTGGTCAGGAAAGTATGGAAATTGGCTCCTTTTGCTGGAAAAATTTTGAACTTGGTGGAGCAACCAATGATGTGTGTGATGGAAGACATGGTCGAGAGTCTAAAAAGAACAGAGATGGAGCTATT
This sequence comes from Citrus trifoliata, assembly GCA_018350135.1. NCBI lineage: Eukaryota > Viridiplantae > Streptophyta > Magnoliopsida > Sapindales > Rutaceae > Citrus > Citrus trifoliata. The sequence goes on along the minus strand of CM031392.1, from coordinate 21,091,503 downwards.
AATTGCAATTTTGCTGGGCTGCTTGGCATGCCAGAAACGTATTTTTAGGCAAAACAGGTGGATCCCTTGATTACTGTAGCGAAGGCAAAAGCCATTATAGAGTCTTACGGGAGGTTTAAGATCCCAAGCTCAAACCATTTACTGAATAGGGAAGATTCAAGTCAACCAAATTGGTGCCCTCCACCAAAAGGTGTTTTAAAGATAAATGTGGATGCAGCAACTCATGTTGAAAAGCAGGCTGCTGGTTTAGGAGTTGTGGTGAGAGATTGTAATGGAAGCTTTGTAGCAGCTGCAGTGAAGAAGGTCCAATTCTTTGGGGATGTTCAGCAAGCTGAAGCAGAAGCTATTGCCTAGGAATGCAAGTGGCTAAGGAGACTGGCACATCATTAGTAATTATAAATACTGATTCTGGGGTAGCTGACTTAGTAAACAAGAAGGACAGCAGAACTCCTATTTTCTGGGTTATATCTGAGATTCAAGAACTTATTAATGAGTTCATTGAGTGTAAAGTTAAATTTGCTCCCACACCTTGTAATGTAAAGGCTCATCAATTAGCCAAACTTGCCTAGGAGTATAAGGAGTCTGCAATCTGGCTGGATTTGTTCCCAGCAAATGTAATGTATATTCTTCAACTTGTGAATTAACGAAGGTTATAATTCCGTTTAAAAAAAAAACGGTGTTGTATATTCCTTGAATTGACTTTGATAGTTTATTCAGTACAACTTACAAACTCGATGCTATGAATCACCCTTTTTAGTAATCTAAATGATTAAAAAAATATCAACTCCAATCAAAATCATCCCAAAGACTTTATTACATTATGAGGTCGTCCAATGAGGTAATTGGGTTGCCTTAGCTTAATAATTTTTTATTAGAGGAAAAAATGTGCTAAGATGTTCGGGATCCTACAAGGAGTTTTTCTTAATAATCTGAAAGAGGATAAGAGAGTTTGGAATTTAGATAAATCATGATGTTTCTCTACGAAATCTTACTTTTTTAGCCTCATAGATAAATCCGATGGCCTCTCATTTTCTCCTTCTTACCAGTTCTAGAAAGCTAAAGTCCCTACCAAGGTGAAGATAATGGTTTGGTTTGTTGCTCATAGAAAAATCAACACAAATAACATAGTTCAAAGAAGGAGACCTAATATGGTTTTATTTCCAGATTGGTGTGTCGTTTGTAAAAACACTTGAGAGAATGTTGATCATCTTTTCTACATTGTATTGCTACTTACATTTTGTGGTCTAACTTGTATAAGATCTTTAATCTAAGCTGGTCAGCCCCTATATCATGTTACTCCCTCCGATTGGAAAGTTTTTCTTGCTTAAGGACAAAAAAAGCAAGAATTCTATGGGACTGTGAGGTCTTGGCTATTTTTCGGATTGTGTGGAATGAAAGAAACCAAAGAATCTTTGATAACAAATCTGGAGAAAATCCTTCACACCTATGGGACAAAGTGAAGTTCTGTACTTCCCTCTAGGCATCTATAACTACTGAATTCAAAGACATCTTTTTTTTTTTTTTTTTGCTTAATTAGCAAGCTTTTGTATCTTAACAGGGATGCACTCTTAGTGAGCTAGTGTTTTTGAGTTTTGGAATATTTTTATCTTTACAATTTTTAAGTGTTTTGTTTATTTTGGGACTTCTCGTCCTTATTTTGTGGATTTATAGTCCTCCTAATCCTTGTACATATTTCTTATAGTTTTATTTAATCTTTTGTTTCTTAGAAAAAAAAAATTCACACATTTGGTATAAAATTCAACAAGCAAAATGAAAGCATTACTTGAAGCAATTACTCATTCCATTCGTTAATACCATGCACACCATGAAAATTGTTTCAAAATGTACTCAAAACAATGAATTTCAAATGCCAAATAAGCTAATTGAAGAGTCCAACAGGTACATCTGGCCGTTTCAAATAAGAAATTTAACCCCACGACTAGAACAGAAAAGAGACTGCTGGCTTACATTTCATATCAATTTAAAAAATTATCTCCAACTAAAAAGCAAGCAAAATCTTATGTGTCTCTCTCTCACATCAAACAAAAATAGTAGCTTTTTTTTAACTTCATAGATCAATCATACTTGAAACTTATGTTGCAATAGCTCAATTAATGTTGAGGAGCCCATATCATCCAAAAGGGGCAAGAATCTCAATATAATGATAAGCATGAGACCACTCAAATTTTAGTTCAGAGCCATTAATAACTTCATGACCTGGATCAAAATCACAGATCTTGGTGAAAGTCTTGTCATTAAGGTTGTAGCGTATTGCCTTACCACGTATGTGCAGCACCATATATGACTCTTCATCGTTTGCTTCTCGAATAATACCAAGTATGGAATATTCATGATAAGTGGAAGGTTGTTGAAAATCATCCAGACTTGCATCAGTCCCTGGAAATGCATCTATTAAAGCGTCCAGATCGACATGATACTTGACAAGCCAACCTGAACAGTCTCTTTTCATCTCATAGACATTAAACTTTTTTCTACAACGATCATTATTTACAACAATATGTAAATGCTCCCGAGACTCTCCAAAACAGACAACGCTTCTACCTAATGCTTCTGCTACCATCATTCCTAATCTTTCTATCGAGTTTGAAGGAACTTGAAATGGAGGCATTGGCATTTCTTGGAGCTGCTCCTCGTCAACTTTGAAACACAAGCAAGAATAAAAAGGATCAATCCAATGGAGAGCACCATTCCAAAATACCCCAACTTTGTGCTTCAAATTATATGGCAAAACAAAAGGAAGACCAGAGAGCCTCCAAGAGCCTGTCGGAGATGAGTAAACCTCAATCTGACAACTTACGCCAGCATTCCCATTCTCTTCCAATGGATCAGAACAGATGCAGAAAATTTAAAGTGGGAAGATTTGGCAAGATCATAAGCTAAGCCAATTCTATGGATAACTCTTGACATTTCATCTACAAAAGGAGGAAGTGAAACAAGCTGATGGGACGTAGGATTGTAAATGTGATAATCACAAGGTAAATTACTATTGCTTGTAGAGCTTGAACAAAAGAGTAGGCCATTACAAGATTGCAAGATACTTAACCCCAAGGGGTGGTTCGCAACAGTGAGAGACCTAAATGGAGCGCTTATTAACTTGGCACCAAGAGGAAGGAAATCATATTCTGGAATACTGAGACGGCCATAAGTTCTGTGCAGGATAAGACCTGAGACAAGGTGGGTGTCAGGGTAAAGATGGCGGGTGAAGCAAGGACTGGAAATTAAAGATTGCCAGTGTTTAGATACACATTTGAATTTCATAAGAGATTTTACGGGTGAGCGAACTAAAATTTCTGTTAAGAGATCTACATTATTAGCTATGGCCTCAGCGGGAGACATAGTTGGGAACTTTGAATTAGACATAGTAGTTGAAAACGTTGAAGCAACACTAACGATAGGAACAGTAGACAATCCTAATGGTGCAATGAAAAGGAACTATTAAAGTAAATCTCATGAACAAGATAAGAGTTTCTACACAGTAAATTAAGTAAAGAAATTTCACCTAAATGAAAATGAATGCCGTTACCCAAGTCCAAGTTACATTTCTGACTCCACTCCACAAATCCACGCATCAACAACAGCACATGGTCTCCAAAAGCCTTACGGAAATTAAGAGAACCTCAAATTTGAAGCCTCCGTTGACTACTCTTTCTTCATTTTCTTACTTCCCCTTAAAAAGGTGGTCGCATTTTTAAGTTTATAAAGTAATGCTTTGGTCTTCTAAAATCTGTGTTAATTACAATTAAGTCGTGTAAAATTCTTGATACATTAATAGTTTCTCTTGTTCACAACTAAGCAAACAAGGTGAAATGGAGAGTGTGTTTAACATTTTGGTGTGGAATTTTTGGAGCAAAAGCAAGATCATGAATCCAACAAAAGGAGCAACAGTTTCAAATGCAGCAAAGTCAGTGCATGAAAGTAAAATAAAATACACTTACACCGCTCAGTAATTTGATTTTCAAACAATTTTCTTTGACTAATCTTTTGATCGTTATGAAACTTTCTTTAACCGGTTACCCAAGTTCAAATTTCGTGGTTAAGGGGATAAAACTTGGAAATTTTACAGAATATGAATGGGCCGTCCCGTCATTTCAAACAGGTCCCAGAATTTCAACTGCTACATCTCAATTAGTGGTTGAACAAGCAAGTATAACAGACATAAGGTTCATATTTATCAACAAAGCAAAGAAATGCTTGACTAGTATGTATGATGTTTGGGCATGTTTGAATCTTCTGGCTGGCAATATATTTTACCCCAAGTCCTTCTAGAGACAATCAGTTAGTTTATGCAATGTTTCCAAGAAATTGAATCTCTGAATGGTATCAAGAAATAATATGAATTGCAACAAAAACGAAAGAAAAAGAACAATTTAATAACATTTGCCACTATCAAGCAACACATCATTTGTACATGCCATATAATAGTGATATAGACTGAAAGAATCGAAATTTCACAATAACTTACAAAAACTAGTAAAGCAATCTGTCATATGATTCATAGGGTAGGAATAGTATATGATATAGACTGAAAGAATCGAAATTTCACAATAACTTACAAAAACTAGTAAAGCAATCTGTCATATGATTCATAGGGTAGGAATAGTTTTTCACTGGTTCCTACAACGTGATTGAGAAAGCTACCCATAAACAAATGCACGCAATGAAGGATAAGACAAACGATTAAGTTGAGCAGCAGCTGGCCTTCTGGTTCACCGGTTGTCCTTTTATCTGCACAGTTGGTGGCCTTGCATTGTTCATTGCAGGTTGACTTGCCATCCTACGCAGAAGAAAAGCAGGTAAATCATTAACAAGAAACCACAACAATAGTAAATCCTGATCTATATGTAATATAATTGCATGACACAATCATAACAAATTTTCTGATGAAGTTGTTTAGTTCACTGATTGAAAATTAGCACCAATTTTTTTTTAACACAAAGTAAGAAAAACTTCACACACTCTCAACATTCTTGAGTAATAAATATAATTACACAATGTGTTACAATGAAGATCTACCTGTTCTTAATGTCAGCAGTCATAGCCATAAAAGCTTGTTCCACGTTCATAGAATCCTTTGCGCTGGTCTCCATGAACGGGATGCCAATTTCATCAGCAAATGCCTTTTGAAATCCCAAACAATAAGATACAACAGGGTCAATTGCATTTCCAATAATTTTGTCAAAGTAAATACATAAGATATCAGAGGGATAAGATTAATTTCACCTTCGCTGTTTCATAAGAGACAACTTTCTTATCAGTGAGATCACACTTGTTTCCAACCAGAAGCTTGTTTACATTTTCACTTGCATAGCGATCAATTTCATTCAACCACTGCTTAACGTTGTTGAAGCTCTCTTGGTCTGTAACATCATAAACAATCTGCCATACATGCCATCAATTCAATGAAAGTAGCCACACGCTAACAAAGGGTAGAACTGTGAGAAATAACAACGAAACTAAGAGTTAAAGGAAAGCTTACAATAATGCCATGTGCTCCACGGTAGTAGCTGCTAGTGATTGTCCTGAATCGTTCTTGCCCTGCAGTGTCCCACTGCATGTTCAGAACAAATGAAATCACTAGCTATAAAGAAACACTGGTGAGAAACAAAAAGTGCACACAAACAATATCATGGAGATGCACCAAGGATCAAATCAAAATCCATTGACAAAAGTTAAAACACAAAGAAAAGGGGTTGAAAGACCTCAATGAAACAAAATATTCAAGGAAAAATTCTCAGTGAAAACAAGAAGCACCAATATGATTGTACTGAATTATAGCATAAACTCATGTATACCAACTCGTTAAAGAGTAAAATAAACACACATAAACATAAACAAACAAAAGGAAAAAGTAAGCGAACACGCACACAAATAGACAATGCACTAAGTCATCAACAAGTCTAAGAAAAAACATAAGATTAAGAAGAGAGCCTCACAATTTGGAGTTTTACAGTCTTCCCGTCTTGCTCCACTGTGCGAATTTTCTACATAACAGAAAACCAGAAACAATATTAGGATGAAATGTTAAAACCAAAATAATGATCAATTGAATCTACAACTTAGATACTTACAAAGTCAACCCCAATAGTGCTAATGTAACTGTCCAGGTACGAATCATCCTGTAAAGGATCGACAGAAACTAAAATTTCAGCACAAATAGGTAAACACAAATTAAACTCCAGAAATCAAACTACATTGCATCAAGATTCCTTGCTCAGAAACCAAACCATTAGTTTCAACATGTTGTAGGAAACAATGCAAAACATCCAACACAGCAACCGTTGTGTGAAATCCACAAAATACAATTAAGAGATATAGAAATAACACACATATTTAGTCTCCATTAGCTTTACTGAGTAAAATCAAAAAATTGCACGAGTACAAAGCAAAGGAGAATATCATTTTCATCAATCAATCCACAATAGTTAAATCAAGTATGATAATTGGTTTTTGTTTCTTCTTTTAGCAACAAAAAAAGCAAAGAAACCAGAAAAAATGCCATAACCATCACATTTTATCCAGTTCTCATAAGAAAAAATGGAAACCTTTTTTAGGAGAAGAAAGTCTCAGTTCAGGTACAATGACAACGTTGTCTGTATCCTCTACAGAACCAGAAGAAGCAAAACAAGAAAACCTAAAATCCTAAAAATGGTTGGAAAAATTTCAAAAAAGAAAGGGAAAAAGATAAAACATTCATCATACCATGATGAAGAAGCAACTACTGAGCAGTTGGCAAAGCATATTCATGAAGTTTGAAGCAGGAGAAAATGATTACTAATGCAAATGAGGCAAAAAATGAAAAGACAAGGTTTGGAATTTTTTAATCTTACAGCAAATCTCAGAAGAAGACATGATTTGCCAACTCCAGAATCTCCAATCAGCAAAAGCTTGAACAAGTAGTCACTGCAAAAACAAAATCAAAATAATTTAATCTCCATGACTAGTGCATCAAGAATTCTAACATCTATTCCCCTCAACCACAATCATTTCCTTACCAAACAAAATATTAATTAAGCCGTACAATAAGATACCCATTACACTTGTTTGAATTCACCCCAGCTCGATATTCTTTAAAACAGACCAACATAGTACATAAAGTCAAACAAATTCATTGCATCCATATGAAAATTGCCCATTCATCAGAAAAATCACCACAAAGCATCAATGAATTCCCAACAAATGCCAAGTTTGACCAAGTTATCTACTAGGCCATTAGCTTGTAATTCAATGGCAACAAATTCTGCAAATTACAAAAACTGAGCTGAATTATGTCTAATTACAGTAAATTTACATCTTATTAAAGCGTTGATTTAACGAGAAATTGAAACCATAAAACAAATCCAAAGCAAACAGAATAAAATTATGATACTCAATACATTATATACATACACAATCCATAATCAGAAAACACAAAGCTAACAACTTTTTGGAACAAAATACTAGCAGATCCACAGAAATTACCACTTTTAGAAAATACCCATAAAAGATCTTTTGGTAATAAAACGAAATTCAAATAACAAAGCTAAATTAATAAAAAGAAATTAAGAGGTGTAAAGATCTGGGGGCCTTACTAATCAGGATTCATGACTGCAATAAGATGTTGAGGGGGTTCGCGCAGAATCGAACCGGTCCAGCTGGAGATTGGACCGGGAGTTTGGCACAGACAAGCTAAGGAGGTGAGATTGAGAGAGAATTTGACGAAGAAAGCAAAATGTCGATGATGATGATGATGATGAAACCGAAAAATTTGGACTGCTTATAATAATAATAATAATAATAACAAGAAAATGCCACTTAACATATCATCTGGTCAAACTAACGGCGTTACAGTAAAAGGACTGCGTCATTTGTACAGTAATAACACGTGATCGAGTGCAAATTAAGTAATTGAAAAATAAAAAATCACTGATTTTTCTTTTAATTCTGTTATATTGTTAAAAATATTATATCAGACGTGACAATTACAATATTTACAATCGTATTAAACAACTGTGATTATTGCCCTACATTAATCCACTAAAGTATTTGTTCAGATATTTTAAATTCTCTCTAATATTTAAAAAGTGCATACTCCACTCACATTTCGTAAAGGAGAGATTGTGTTTACTCAATTATTAATTCTTTTTAATATTCAAGAGGTACTTACTCCACTCACATTTCGTAAGGGAGAGACTATTAAACAACTGGGATCACCGTCATACATTAACCCACTAAAGCACTATTAAACAAGTGGGACAACGGCCATACATTAACCCACTAACACACTTGCTCAGATATTTTAAACCCTCTCTAAGATTCGATGGTGCCTACTCCACTCACATTTCGTAAGGGAGAGCATGTCTTCACTCAATTATCAATCCTCTCTAATATTCGAGTGGTCTACTCCACTCATATTTTGTAAATGAGAGAATGTCTCCACTCAATTAATTGATAATTGAGAGAGTATTGAAACTAACCTCCATAATGCTCTTATGGAGGGTCGAACCATTACACTCAATATTGTAAGTGCAAGGCTTCTCTCATTGGTAAAAGAAAAAAAAATCATTGATTACTTAATATTAATTTTTTTAATTTTTTATTTATTATAATTCTTGAAATATCTTTTCTAATTAAAATATATCGTTTTTTATTACTTTTAGGTGATTACACTCACATATACACTAAGGGCCTTTTAGGTAATATGTTTTAGTTGCTTTTCTCATTAAACAAAAGTGATAATGAAATTGATACTTTCAAATTTATTTTTTAAATTTAAAAATGTGTTTGTTATCATTTTTAAAAATAATCTTGAAAATGAGAAAAAAAAACATATTTGGTAAGAATATTTTAAAGAATAATTTCCATGAACTTAATATTACGTAATGTATAATCATTTTTACTATTCAACTAGTTTGATTGTTTTAATTTTAAGAATAAATTAGATGTCTTATTAATTTTTTTGTTTAAAGAAAATGATAAATTCTACATATTTGATTAATTAAAATATAAAAACATAAATATTATAATGTATATAAAAAGAAATTATTAGAGTGAGGGAAATTGATTTTTGGGTATAATAATAATAATAATAATAATAACAACAACAACAACAATGTTGGTGTTGATGATATTATTATTATTATTATTATTATTATTATTATTTTGAGAGATTGTGGAAGAAAATTGTTCATTTTGGAACTTACTACTGTATTGATAAATAAGAAAAATAAGAAAAAGTTTTTTTTTTATTTCTTTTGTTAAAAGTAGAGAATGAATTTTACATTTCTAATAATATTTTTAGAAACGATTTACCAAACATGTATCTAGTATTTTATGAATTCAAAAAATAGAAAACATGATTTGGAAACAATATCGAGGGCACCCTATGATATAGCCACAAACTCTTGTACAAATTTATTTTGTACAAATTGATGTGTCATAATAAAATTGGTTGAATTAAATATTTTATTAGCCCACATAATTTATTTATATTATTTTATATTTTCATTCAACTAATGAATTAATATCACACACAAGATAAGTTTATACAAGAGTTTATAGTTGTATCATCACTCAAAATTTTTTAGTCTAATAATATCAACAGACTACTAAATTATAGCATATGTATCCTATCAAATATTAATATAATTACCAATCATCATTAAGCTTATACTTTAACGACGAATAAGCTTCCAAATGGAATATTTCTCACTTTCCTTAAAAAAAAAATGGAATTCATCACCTCTATCATTCCACTGCAAATATAGCAAATAGGTAAATAATTACAAATAAAAAATTTTAATTTAATTAGGATTTTAATTACGAGTACTTGTTTAATTTATTAATTTATATTTATTTTAAAAAAAATGTAGATAAAAATCTATTGTAAAAGCTAATGCCAATTGGTAGAGAAACCCAACTCAATAACCTTTAAAATTGCAAAAATATTTTAGCATAAAAAAGAGAACTCGGACACAATTCGTAGATAGAAAACAACCCTCATTTAAAAGCACCATTAAAAAAAAAAAAGGTCTAGCTCTTCTCTTTTAGATCCCTCTTTTTATCCAAAAAAAAAAAACCATTAAAACCTCTAAAAATGAAAAACACCGCAAGATGAAAGAAGTTTCTAATAAACATCACCTAATTATTAATTGCTCCAAAGTTTAACATCAAATGCTGGATCGTGAGAGATTCTGGGAAATCCCAATAACAATTAGAGATCGAACTGGGTTCCGAAAACCAAAAAAAAAAAGAAAAAGAGATGGTTGTATAAAATGCTAATACATCATCCTTCATTTGCAAATAAGATTAACAAAAACTATCGCTTGAATCTTTTTAAAGATTTTCTCCAAGTCTTGTTTATTTCTTCTTTAGGTTTCTCAGTGTCCCTCAGCTCCATAGGTAAGACGCTCGTTTGAGTACCATCACTATCGGTATCAATGTCTCCTTCAGTTGTCAATCCATCAATTTTTGCTGCTACTGAATCCGCTGCCTTAATCCCCACTTCCACATCTGCATCAAAAGGTTACGTTCTTGAATATTAATTGATTAGCCAATTCTGAATATAAATTTTCAATTGAATATATATACATATATGTAATCGTCAAGTCTTATATTCAATCATTTGGCTTGCTGTCTTTATTTAGGTTTCTGATCATCTAACGGTGCCCAAATTTTCGACTGACCCAGAGTTCCAGAGTCACAATAACATGTAAATAAACAGGATGTTCAAACCAAGAAAGGTACACATATCAAAACGATCATGTAATTAAATTGCATGCGTTTAATTAATAAAATCAAAATAGGAGGCCTTACTTGGATTGGAAAAGAGCCATAGAACAAAGGCACATAAAAGCAGCACAATGGGAATAAAATGAACAGAATTCTCAGCAAATTTGGCACGTGACTTCTCCTTCTTAGCAATCTCTTGAATGGGATCATGAGCCCACAGCTCGGTGCCATCCATGGATACTGATGTTGTTCTCACCCCGGAAACTGGCTTTTGCGACGTGTGCATGTCATCGGACACTCGGCTCCAACTCACCGACCTATACATAATTAATCTTTAATTTTTTTTTGTGTATTTATAATTTTTTTGGTGTTGATTAGAGACAGGAAGAGAAGTTAGCGAGTTCAGAGAAAGCAGCTTAGATCTTGGGTGAAAGATTCAGTTTCAGTTTTGTTTTGACAGTCTTTGTTGTATGGAAATGTTTAGTAAAGAAAGTCCTTAGCTACCGAATTTAGGGCCTACTTTTTGGCTGCTTAACTTTGGCTTGTTCTATTAAATATAAAATCATTTAATTAGAAAATTTATTTTACGATCTTATTTAATGACATATTTTAATACTTTTTATCAAACATATATATGTTAGTTAATGCCTTAAAAAAGAAAAAAAATCTGGAATAGATTAGAGATGTCAATAAAATTAATGTCGTTGTATTATTAGACCATCTTACCACAAAATTTTATTTATTTTTATGATTTTTGCTTTTGCAGCTCAAAAACAATTTTTTACAGAATTTTTTACAAACTCTGCGTATACATGCTGGACGTTAGAACTTAGATCTTTATCACATTTCTCACTAATATTTTTTATTCATTTCAAGATGCGGAAAAATGTTGAATTATATAACACTTTCACCTCTGTTTACTTGACTTAGGTGGGATTTGTTTTTTTATCTGAAATCTGAATAAACTTGAATTAATCTGAATTCTGAATAAATCTGAATGTCTTAATATGAATAACATGTTTTTTTCGGTCTAAATCTCAAAAAATAAGTATTAAATTATTTTTTTAACCTAAAAAGCTAAAAATTATACTTTTACATTTGTATCCTTATTAAATTTGAATGTCAAATAAATAATATATTAAATACCACAATATTTTAACATTTATAAGTAAAACTATATTCAAGTGAATACATAATTATTTTAGAATTTTAATATATAAAATACCATAAATTTTAAATTTTATCGTATATAATATAAGAAAGAAAAAATAGGGATATTTTTATGTAGGGTAAATGTCTATAGGTGAGTTTTGGGATAGACATGAAAAATAAAGTATAAAGTAAGGATATTTTTTACATTAACAAGTAATTGACTTAATTTAGATTTCTCCATTAAGTAAAAGCAAAAAAAATGGGCTTATTTTATTAAGTCAAAATTATCTAAACAATCTCATTAAATTATAAAAACAAACACTTCTAATTAACTTAATTAATTAAGTTAAGTCATTTTAAGTCATTAAGTTAAAAAACAAATGTCACCTTAGTTTGTAAGAGAATTTTGTATGTCACTGTTACTGAACTCAAAATTAGGATGGGTACAAATGTATGAGTCGACCCAAGCCTAGGCCCAGTCCTTTATATGAGGTTCTGGATAAAGGCTTAAGGAAAAAGTCTAGGTGAAGTTCTTTAAAAAAAATTATAAATTTAAATTTAAAAAAAAAAAACAAAGAAATTAAATTCCTAATTTATAAATTAATAATGATTTAGAAAATGTAAAATTTTAATACTAAACTCTCTCTTAAGTGTTAATTAATTAAGAGAATTTTTGAATTAAAAAATCTCGTATTAAAAAGAATTAAATCTCTAAGTTTTTATTTGCTTCATTTTTATTTATTATTTTATTTTAAACTATTCATTTCTAATTCAATATTGATTATAATATTATTTTATTTCAAGTTTACAAGCTTGAATTTAGAAAAGTCCAACCTAAACTTGCATTTTACCATTCCTACTCCAACTACATGTTAACAAAGAAGAAATCAATAAATTGTGAAAAGAATATTAAGGTCAAATATAGAAATAAAATCAACAGAATACATTAAGCTCAATATGACAGTATCTTTATTACTCTTTTAGCTAGATTTCACCTAAACAAACAAGATAGCAATAGAGATGACTCATGACGTGATCACAACATGACTCATGACGTGACCACAACAACCAACTTTATGGCTAATGCATTTCTTGTAAGCGGCAACCTGCCAACCTTTGACTTCATAATGGAAATTGTCTAATTTGTAGTTGCATTTTATGTTTAATCCTGTCTACTAGCAATGATTTTAGGGAGACCGACAATTTTTAACGTTTCGGTTTTAACTCTTATCCCTTACATTTTTCATTGTACCATGTTAACACTTGATGTCAACATTTTGACCAAATATAAACAATTTATTTTGTGGGTGAGGTGATTTTTTCCTGTAAACGTTTTGATATCAGAGGGAAATGTGTTATAATTTCAAAAAAAGAATTAAAAAAAGTAAAAAATCAAAAATAGAACCCCAAAACTAATGGAAAAGTGTTAATCTCTCATCATTTTAAGGGAGGAGAAGAAAAAGTCGTACGGTCAATTGCTATTTAGTTGATATAGAAACAGGGGAGTACAAATTCAAGAAGAATAGAACTCAACCTCTAATTTCACAGCTACATGCCATTTGGGCAACAAACACACAGACAATTTGAAAATATAGCAATAAAAGCCAAGGACCAAGATGACATGCAGACTAGTTTGTTAGTTATTTTGCCACTGGTGCTTGGCCGAGTGGTTTTACAAGTAACATTCTTTAATTGTCCGCCGAATTCAAATCTTAGGGAGATAGAATTAGCACCATGTATACTCTAAAACACTTGATCAGCACCATGTATACTCTAAAACACTTGATCACCAAGCTAATTGAATAAACCAATAACTCTGCTCCTTCATTACCTTCTGTCAGCGAAAGAACACCTACATAACGTATATTATTTTCCCATGAGCCTCGTTTTGCATGAGAAAGACACATATTTTGCTGAACTTTTTTGTGGAGAAACAGAGAAGAAATAACAGAGCCAAAATAGACAAGCACTATTTCTCAATCTTGAGCGTATTCATGAAGTTTTTTCCTTCAGCAATATCACTCTTGGATAAAAAATTCAGAAAATCCATGAAGCTACTTTCTTTGTATCCCTTGGGATGTTGCTCATCCACAAGCTCTTTCGCGGTCTCCATTTTCACATCCCCCCCAAACTATGCAAGCTAGTGATGGATATTCGAGTCCTCTCGCGATTGAGGGTAGCCCTATGAACAACGCTTTTGTAAATGCCATTACTTAGCACCTCAAGATGGTCACCAACATGAACATTAGGGACCTTTCTCCATGATTCGTCTTCCTTTCCAAGGAATTCAAGCCCTTCTGAGCTTTGCAGAACGATGGTTCAGCAACTATAATCGGAATGCGGTGGCAACCCAAATGCAATGTCTAGTTGTGGGCACGGCGGGTAATAGTTGACTGCCATTACTTGCATTCCTTCATCCATATTTTTGTCCAAACGACGGCCCTATTCCTAGGCTCTCAGTATTGCTCCAATTAGCTCCAAGGCTAATTTCCTCACTTCAGTAGAATATTTTCCCATGTTTTCCCTGAAATAAAACCAATTTGAATGAGAAAATGTTAGAAAAAAAATAACGATATGATATTGTTGAATGACATGCTGATGTGACGTATCTTATGTTTCCATTAACTCCTTGCTATGCGCATGCTTCAACCATTCATTATAATATATTTACACATGTGATAAACAGTGAACAGACAAGGAGTAATGATCCAAGAACAACAAAGGCTTTCTCCTCCAAGCCAATATTTCAGAGCCTACCATTTTTCGAAGGCCACAACTTATTATGTTCACTTTTATGTGCCCCACGAGTTCAAAAAATTTGAAGGGCAATCGCAGGACCCACCAAACCAACCCAAATAGGCAGATTTTGTTTGGTATCGCTTATGATGATAAAAGCTGAAATATGTAAGCGGAAATGTCATTGTCCCTTCTGAAAACAGGAATTTGACAAAATATAGTGTGCCGCCGCTTAAGTATACCGACTAGAGAAAGAGAAATTAGGCCCAAATGGATAATTAAATAGAGAATACGCATTGTGTATTGGGACTTGGGCACACCGATGCTTTGGCCATGAACCAATCCAGTCTTCAAGTGGAGATGCATAATTCTTCAGGAAAACTCTCCAGAACTGGATCTTGTCAGCGCCATCCCTCAATCTCGTTCCATATCTCACCCGCTTATGCACGTCGCTGGACAGGAACTTCAGCTTCTCTTCAGATGGTAAATTAAAGAACTCCATTGCAGAGTAAAGAACTTCACCCATTACTGTTTGCCAAATTCCATGATTCACAACCTGAATGAAAATGTCATCATCATATTAATTAACTAAACTCATTTGCATTAAAAAATGATGTGAGCAAGTGATCTAAAAGTTTAAGCTGATAAGTGATGACTCAATAATAATATCAGTGGTCGATTTAAAAATTTAATCTAGAGAGAACTTAGAATATATACAATGAAAGAAAATTTCAAAGCATTAAAATTTTGAATTTCACTCTTTTGGGAAAGCTGTTAAATTGAATCTTGTTTGCATCCTGGCAGATTTTCAGTGTGCGTGATTGTGACATGCTTAAAGAGATAAATGTTGGTATAGTTCTTATATTTTAATTTAAGTGTGTTGGTCCTATATTTTAAAAATATCTTAAAATATCCTTATAGTTAAATATGTTGTATTCTTATTCTTACTTTTTCTTAGATTTTACAATAAGATTCTTACAACAATATTCTTAACATTAATTAATTTATCTTTAAAAAGTTAATTTTACAAAATGAACCAATAATTATTTATTAACAAATTAACAAATGAATATCAGTATAAAAAACTAATATTTATTGTATCTATACAACAAACTTGTTAATAATTATTTATAAATAAATTAAGGTAAGCCAACTTAAAGTAATTTTTAATATTCTTTTAACAATTTTACTAATAATTATTTTATAAAAAATTAATTTATCAATTTAATCCTAAAGGTAAAATAATATGATAAAAACTTGAATAAATTTGTATGTTACTTTTAATGTTAATTTGATAAATTATCATTTTTTCCACTAAGATCCTCAAGAATATTATTGTAAGGTTGTAAAAGAAAAGAAAAAGTAAGAATAAGATATAACATGTTTACGGTTGGGATGTTTGAGGTATCTTTTTAAATATAAAAACTAAATGAATATTTATCAGACTTAAAATTTAACAGTGGTGGACAAAATTGAACTCTATGAAACTTTAATTATTAAGGGCAACATAATAAAAGTACAAATATATATCTTCCGTGTATACAGAGCACGAACTCATAGAAAAATGCCGAGGATTTTGGGGGGGGTTGAAATGCTTGAATAACAAAAAGACTGCTGGTATTAATTATTATTAGCGCAGCTGTTTTTGGGTTTGAAAAAACAGGCGTGGATTCTGGTGGCTTGAGCAATTGTTAGTAGTATTCTGACCAAATTGAAAGAGAGAGAAATTTCATTTGACTATCTGTTATCGTAGATGAGCTATGGGATGAGGGCATGAGGCATTGTTCAGTTATCTAGGGCATACGATTGGTTGTTTGGATATTTTAATATTCAAAAGGAAAAGTAACTTGGACGGGAGGAGTGGATTCCAATCTTTGCAGAAACTTTAGATTTGCTTTGAAAGAAATCATAATTTCTATGCTACCTATTCTTCTCTTAATTTTTCATAAAGTATCTCTCATAACCTCTCAAAATCAGTTTTCAAATCAATGTATAAGGGAAAATTTATTCCTAACTTTATTTTGATAATAAATCCTGGAACTAAGATCTCCATAGAGAAAATATATACATCTGCAATTATTATTTGATGGATCAAGATTTATGAGATGGTTATTTTTGTTATTTTGAAAAGTAACATAATTGAAAACTAATATAAACTTCTTCTACATTTATTTGAGGGAGTTGAATAAAATTTTTTTGTATTAATAGAAAAGTTTTACCTATCAAATTAATTAAAATCGAATAATATCATTAGGGATACTACATAAATATATAAAGTTTGAATCATTCTCAATTCGTGAATTTACTTTTAAGTATAAGTTAGGCACATAATTTTTATATAATATCGAATCAAACTCATACTCAAGTAGACTCACACTATGTTATATGATCTAACAATGACTAATTAGATCTGCGATGAGTTTATGCCCTGGATCATCATTATACCAACTACAACTATCTAAACATCTAATGGGTAATGGCCATTATTTATTTGTTCTAAGGTGGTGGTGGACTGCCCTTTGCAAGGACATGTACATTGTACAGTCTCACATGCTACACACACACACAAATTTGTCTTTATCTCCATACGCTCCAGGGTATGCTTTGATTATTGCATACTATCACTAGACACGTCGCCATCATTCCTTATTCACACCTCAACATGATCATTGATCTGATGCACACGAGTCCATGCTGACATGGATTCGAAATGAGGTGTTCATTGAGGCACTTCGTCGAGCACTATGTTCATTTCATCGAACACATACTCTGCCTTAACAGTTTTCTAAACGAGTGATGCAAACCACAGATGGTACATAATCCCTAAACCCCCTACAACAACCCCCTGACCTATACATTTAATTAAGAAAGCATTTTATAGACTCACATGAAACGATCCTATACATTTGATGCAACCGCTGCACACTTCATGCCCATTATAGCCGCAAGAATTGCTAGAAAAGGACAGAGAAGATAAGCATAATGGCTATTTCAGTAGGTTTCTTTTTCTTTTTTTAAACATAAGCACAAAAAACAGTAAGCTAGGAAGATGCAGTGTGCACGCACCTATAGTTAGGTGGATTCTTGGGCCAAAAATCAATCCAGTGATCAAGGGGATGGGCATAATGCTTGAGGATGACCCTCCAAAACTGGATCTCGTCAATCCCATCTTTTAGGCTTGTTGAATATCTCACCGGCCTGTGTACGTCACCAGACATGAACTTCATCTTCTCTTCACTCGGTAACTTGAAAAGATCAAACGCCGTCGAAAGCGCTCCATCCAGTATCGATTGGCAGATTCCATGATTCACAATCTGAATGGAAAAAATGCAGTTAGATTAATTTTAGAAAGCATCGTTATGTTAATTTTATACGTATGACCAGCTAGAACGAACTGCTTCAAGATTATTCATTTGTCGTTACTCTAGAAGTAACTCGGCTGCTTATGAATGGTTTTTATGGCAGCAATCACTGAAATTCGGGTATAATTTATTAAGGGGCAGGGTTGGTATTTATTGGACGAGGTTTCTCATACTACCCATCCAAGTCTTTCGGAAAAAAAAAAAAGAAAAATGAAGCTTTATTATTTGCTGCCAAGGGACGACACTTACTTGAAAGAAGCCCAGCCGGGAACAAGCATTAACAATTTCTTTGATGACCATTGATCGCTGTTCCCTGCCCTCGTTCAATCTACCAAAATCAATAATTGGCGCATACGCAGCCTCGGGTGCCATATCTGGGCGATGTGAAGATGGGATTACATAACAATCCGGCACATATGGCAATGCCCCCTCCTGTGCACTCTTCCCTGTTGAAAATGAGCTTGAACTCTCCTTCTTTTCCATTTCAAATCCCTTAAGTGTGTTGCCGGATAACTAAATTGATCAACTTTGTGCTACACAATAAAAAGATTATGATATGAGGCACACTGCTGCGGCTAGTGAATATATATAGGCACGGGCAGCTGGGTAATGATAGTTGATATATAATTGTTTCATAATTTTATCAATACTATGTACTGGAACTAGCTATAAAAATACAGGCCAGAAACTTTTAGAAACATTATGTCATGAAGGAAAAGATACTTCTATGACAAAGCTGCTAAGATACTGCAGGACGCTCCGCCTTGAATGTGGACTAAAAGCATGTCCCTATCCCATATGAGCAGCGTCAATATTGTATTGTAAATCCAAACACGTAATGCGAGTTAAATAAACTATATGGGATATTTTAAAAATAGATATCAGTAGAAAACAGATCGGAACTTTATGGGGGCCTCCTGAAGGGCGAAAATTTGAGGCAGGAGAAGAAACAAGTCAACATATTTATTGAGGGAAAAAACGGGATTATGGGGGAGATATCATTTGTTGACTTTTCCGTATATATATGATTGAACATGGACCACATATCATGTAATGCCTTAACTTGTATCATATTTGCTAAGGGATATGCGTTGTGTCTACATTCATTTTTTAACTTTAACAGTAACTCAATTTCCGCTCACCCATGTACACAGGATTTAAAATCATGCACTTATCTTTCTTATCAAAAGAATGTGAAAGAAGTAAGGAAAATATTTGGGTAAACTTAGATTTCATTGGGTGAAAACTTTCCATTAATTTATCAATACTTGCCAATTCATATGATTGGTGGCAGTGATTTTTCTCTTAATTACAAGATTGTTGCTTTTGAACTTCTAGCGTTACTATTACAATAATGCGGTAAACATGCATATATATATATATATATATATATATATATATATATATATATATATATATATATATAAAGTTGGGACTTGAAGAAGTGATGTGGCATCACCATTTATCATCTTTGTATATTATCTATTATCTAATAAATAGAGAAATTTTCTTTCAAATTTGACTTTTCATCTTCTCATAATTAATTTGATTGTTATTATACAATAACAATTATATAAAGATTTTAATGAAGCATATTCTTTATAATGAACATCCAATGGGGAGTGTTATGAATTTATTAAAATAAATGTAAATGTTCATAATATATATCTCTTAGTCTCATCACTATCTCTCATTAGCAACTTTTAACTTCCCTATAACTCCCACTATCTCACAAGAAATTATGATCAATAATTTTTCATTAATTTCATAGAGTGATTATATAATTATAAAAGGAGAGCTCATCTTTTTGTTTTGTACACACACAATTAGAATGAATAAAATTACTTTATAATAGCTTCTTTATTTGTATTGTTGGCTAATAGTTTTTTTTTGTTTTTTATAAGGCTGCCTCATCTTAAAAAAAATCAATTCATATTTTTTATCAATTTTATCAAGTGTAAAGTAAGAAAAAATAATAATACTAAATGCTTTTTTAAACCCGCGTGAAGCGCGGTTCTATGTTCTAGTATATATATAAAGTTGGGACTTGAGGAGGTGATGTGGCATCATTATTTCTCATCTTTATATATTCTCTATTATCTAATAAATAGAGAAATTTTCTTTTAAATTTGACTTTTCATGTTCTTATAATTAATTTGATTGTTATTTTACAATAACAATTATATAAAGATTTTAATGAGGTATATTCTTTATAATGAACATTCAAGGGAAAGTGTTATGAATTTATTAAAATAAATGTAGATGTTCATAATATATATCTCTTAGTCTCCCAACTATCTCTCATTAGCAACATTTAGCTTTCCTATAACTCCCACTATCTCACAAGGAATTATGATCCATAATTTTTCAATAATTTCATAGAGTGATTATTTAACTATAAAAGGAGAGCTCATTTTTTTTATTTTGTACACACACAATTGGAATGAATAAAAACTCTATAATATATTTTCTCACTTTATTTTTTATCTTACATTTCTTCTTTATTTGTATTGCTGGCTAATAGTTTTTTTTTTGTTTTTATAAGGTTGCCTCATTTTTAAAAAAAATCAATTCATATTTTTTATTAATTTCATCAAGTGTAAAGTAAAAAAAAATAATAATAATAAATTCTTTTTCAAAATCGCGTGAAATGCGGTTCTATTTTCTAGTTGTATAATAATTGAGAAACCTTTCGGGTTCGATGCACTGTCTTCTCATTAGCTGAGAAAAGCCATTTTTATCCAACTCCCAGGAAAAGCAACTATACAAGTGAGTAAGCACATTAGTTATACTAATTTATTTGTCTGTATACATTCAATTTTAATTTATTAGTGTGCGTACATTCAATTTTAACTTTCTTCTTCAATTTTGCAAGATAGATCATCATCTGGGGAGTAACCGCATTGAGAACTTTACAATATTAGGATCTCAAATCTGATTTTTGAGCCGTTATGGAGCTGAACATACATATGCAGTTTACAGATGATTTTGCTCTTCTTTTTTTTCTCTAAATGCAATGACATTCACTTGTGCATTTTATTAGCTGTAAAGAATTGTGAAAGTGCTTGGATTATCTTATTTAGTTGCTGTGTACAGGTTCCTTATATACAAAAATACTAGAATCATCTAAGGCAAGTACAAAAATACATGAGACAGTGGGGTAGGAAAGTCATCAAAGTGGAGATACGCCAAACTTAAGGAGAAAAATTAAAAATTACCCTAAGTGACAGTAGCTGAGGAATTGTTTTGTCTTGCCATGACAATACTAGGGAAGAGACGTTGTTTTGTCTCATCTTTGGTTGAATACCGATGATGATGATGATGATGATGATGATGATGATGATGATTATTATTATTATTATTATTATTATTATTATTATTATTATTATTTGATGAGACCAATTAATTGTTTATACATATGTAAAATTAATTTTATCCAACCTTTTAATTACATTTTATTATAAGTAATTATGTGTAAACTAAAGTTAGCATGTCGCACACGATTAAAAAGTAAAAACAAAACAAACACAAAAACAAAAAAACAAAAGGAGTGTCCTGCACATATGACAATACTAGTAGTAATGGAAATTCGTTATAAGCTAACCAAATTTTGAGATGGCTAAATATTTTTAAATTAAATTAAATTAAAAGGTTTGTAATTGGCCAATTTGTCAAAATAATAATAGATGACAAACAAGTTATACAAATTTGTCTATACAAAGGATTGTGGATGAGAAAATTATTTAAACAATCAGTTAATCCCTTTATATGCAAATTGATGTGATAAAATTACATATATAAATTCTAACAAAGCATTTGTGGTTCTACCCTTACTCATTAGTAATTGTGTTCAATTCTTTCTGATCATTTTTTAAATTATTGAAAAGTAACAATTACGAAAAGTCTAATCACAGGAGTTAAAAATGAGGTCTGAAAATTATAAGAAATTAGAATAGCTTTAAAGACTAATATTATGTGTCATTGATGGTTTGCCTAAATTTACACCTGTTTTTTAGTTACAAAATATTTTTGTCACCTATAATTATATTTCGCAACCATTTATTTTGTCATGAATAATAAAATATTGTCCTATAATGTTCAAATTTTTAAGGAGATTTTTGTGCCCAAAAAAATTATTTTTTTGGACTACAATAATATTTGTCACAAGAATGTTGAATCAGATACCAAATAGTGCGTCCAAGAAAAGAAATAACTTGGTCACAAAAATACAATTTTATTGAAGACAAAATCTTTAGCTACTACTTTTACTTTTGTCACTGTAATTACTCGTCTAAGACCAAAAAGTGGCGTCTTAAAATTATAAGAAGTACAAATAGTTTTAGAGACTAATATATGTGTCACAGATAGTTTGGTTAAATCTGCACTTAGCTTTTAGTTACGAAATAGCGTCGTCGCCTATACTTATATTTTGCAACCATTTGTTTTTGTCATAAATGATGAAATATTGTCCCAAAATGTTTCAAAGTTGGAGGGAATTTTTTTTGCTAAAATAATATATTTTTTAGTGACTAAAATCATATTTGTCACAAAAAGGTTGAATCGGATATCAAATATTGTGTTCCAAAATAAAATTATTGGTCACAAAATATAATAGAAATTAGGACAAAATTATTAGATACGATTTCATAAATTCGTCACAATAAATATAATTTTGTGACCAAATTTTAAAGCGTTGTATAAAATATCATCTTAAAAAGTCAAATTTCTTGTAGTGATAGAAAAGGAAAGAATATAAAGGAGAATGAATATTACAGTGAAGTGAATATGCTAAGTTAGTGGCTGAGATCAAGGACCAATTGATTCTTATTCTAATACTCCCCCTCAAGTTGGTAAGTGAAGATCTGTAACACCCAACTTGCCAAGAAGCTATTGAAATTGATCTTTACCAAGAGCTTTGGTAAAAATGTCAGCCAATTGTTGTCGTGAAGGCACATAAGTTAAGGAAATGATTTTGGCATGAAACTTTTCACGAAGAAGACGGGAGTCTATTTCTATGTGTTTGGTATGCTCATGGAAGATGTGATTAGCAGTAATATGAAGTGCAGCTTGATTGTCACAATGTAATGTTATAGGCATCGGATGGGTCACATGGAGATCACGAAGTAGAGTTTTCAACCAAACCAATTCACAGGTTGTTGTCGCCATGGCTTGATATTCGGCTTCTACTGAAGAGCGCGATAGAGGACTTTAATTTTTAATCTCAAGACAATAAATTCAACAGCATAAAAGTCAGTTACAAACTTACAATAAAGCAACTTTAAAAAAAAATTACAATAAAGCGCATCATGGAATCCCAAACATAGTTTTCTTCTTTTACTGATGAAGTCAGTTGATATTACAAGTAAATTAAGGTGAAAAAGGAAAAAACGATTACACAATCTAATTTAGTTTACAAATTGAAATATAGTATCAACTGGAATCACTGGCTCGGCCTTCTTCAAAAAGCAATCTGCCATTAATACGGACATAAGGTATATGAGTAATCATGGGCCAATATTTTCCTTTATCCTTTCTGCACCTTTTTTCTATCAACGGGCAATTAAAGATAATTAGTTCCAAAAGTGATTTAGGCAGGCCTCGCTTTGAAAAGTATTTGAGCTTCGGACATTTATCGAGATACAGAAATTCCAAAGAAGTGAGGTTTTCACTAATTGAGGAAAGGTGTTTCAGATTTGGCATGTCAAAAATCTCCAGTACGGTTAGAGAGGCAGGAAACCGCGGAGATGACACCAGGTCTGGACATCCTCCCCTGATTGTGAATCGCCTGAGAGAGGTGAATCTGTTCAATCCCCACTCGAGCAATGGCTCTGATATTTTCAGATCATCAACCACAACTGATTGGAGGTTGGTGGGAAAACCATCCTCTGGAAAAGATACCAAGCTCGGACACCTTTGTATAACTAAAAATAGAAGAGAGGTAAGATTGTGCATGCAGTTGGGTAAGGCCTTCAGATTCTCACAATTCCAGATCATCAGCTGTGTCAGTTTTGTAGAAGGCAATCCTTCTTCGGGAAATGACTCAAGATTTGGACAATATCCTATCCAAATCTTTTGAAGATGATGGAGATTATGCAAACCGGCAGGTAACAATTTAAGTTTTTCAAGCCGTGAAATAGTGATTTCTTCAAGGGATGTGTTGTCCAACCTTTCTGCTAACGACTCCAGCTTTGAACAAAATCTGACACGAAGGTACTTAAGAGCCTGAGGTAGATTCCTATTCCAAGACAAGAAAGCAAGATTCGAGCAAGAGCTGACCTCAAGGTGCTCCAGCGTGGCAGAAAAGGATGTGAGGGAGGTGCACCCCCTGCTGCTACTGCAGATGTCCTGTTCCCCCATCAAAGTCCTCAAATTATGACAGTGGCTAACAATCAGCCGCTTCAGGCTTGAAGGTAGCTGGATTCTAGCAATATATCTCAAAGAATGACATCTATCAATGTTTAGACTTTCAAGAGAGGTACTGCTATTTTGCATCCATGCCTCAGGTAAAGATTTCAAAGCATTGCATTCTTGAATACTAACTGTTCTCAACTGGGAAGGTAGAGCAACCTGTGGAAATGAAACAAGTGAATTACAACGCTGAATCGCCAAACTCTGAAGAGATGAATTGGAGTGGTGCATCCATGCCTCAGGTAAGGTTTCCAAAGCATCGCATTCTTCAATTTCAATTGATCTCAACTGGGAAGGCAGAGCAGCCTGAGGAAAGGAAACAAGGGAAGCGCAGCCTAATATCCGCATGTCTGTAAGGGAACTAAGGGTGAGCAATGCTTGTGGTAGCTTTGTAAGGCCTTGACAATCACCCAATTCCAAAAATTGAAGTCTGCACGGTAACTCTGGCTGTTGTTGGTCATGTTCTTCCTCTGTTACCAAGGAAAGTAGTTGGGGACATCTTGAAATCTGCAACCGATTAAGGGATCTAATGTCTTGCAGCAACCGAGTTTCACTCTGCCATAAATATGTTTGCTCTCGAACATTAACAATCTCTAAATTTTCCAATTTAGGTAGCCCTTGTTTAAATAGACCTGCTAAAACCACTTCATTTGCCATATCCCCTAAACGCACTGATTTCAATGAGCTAAGGTCAATTAGGCTGTTCAACACCACCCTTTTACATGCCTTGATTTGTAATTCACTGAGAGCTGGAAGACATTGGATTGTCACTAGCAACTGTTCACAACCTACGATGACAAGCTTCTCCAATAAAAGAAGACGTTTGGGCAATGTTCCTCGAAGTTTAGAACAATTGAAAAGAGAAAGCTTTCGCAGCTTAGGAAACACTTCATTAACTTCTTGAGCAGATCCACAAGGAATCCACTCTTCCCATTCTTGCATATTCGTAAAAGAAAGAGTCTCCAGTGATGGAAAGGGCACTGAGCAACTGCTTCCATAAAACTCCAACCCCACGCTCTTTACTCTATCCATTCCACTTATCACAAGTTTCTTTAGAAATGGTAGTTGCCCTACTGATGGCAAAGATGTACACTTGCCACAACCTTCAAATTTTAGGAGCACCAATTTTGAGAATGAGGAATATCCTAGCCAAGTTGGAAATTTTGTACCTCCGAAGCCTATGATGGTGAGCTCCTGTAGATCTTGCTGTGGCTTTAGCATGGTAAGAATACGTGTCTCAAATTCACACTGGTCAAGGTTCTGAACGTGGCATGCACTCCATTCGAGCCATAAAGCTTTAAGATTCACCTTGTTGTTTAATTGGGCCTCAATAGCATCGCCAACACATTTCACATTCTCTAAACTCAAAATTTCAAGTGTACCCCGAAGATGCGTCAAAGACTTAAACTCTCGTAGCCCAGAACCACTGTCTTTTCCCACAACAAATCTACCCAATGTCAAGAGACAAGTTAATTTACCGAATCCATTCGGCATTTCCTCCAATAAATAGACATCAGAATTTCTTAGATGATGCAATTTCGTCAGGTTTCCCATGTCTTTACACATCTTCTTGAGCTGATGACAGTCTTCTAATAAAATTGTATGCAAGTTGTACAGTGAGTTAATTGACTCAGGCAAAATCTGAATATTAGTTCTTGACAAGTTTAGAAAGCGTAAATGCTTCAAATTTCCAATTTCATTTGGTAGGCTGAAGATGTTACAATACCCGCACAACGAAAAGACTCTTAAGCGTGGTAGATTCAACAGCCTCTGAAGAGCACTCCAAGCCAAATAATTTTCATCGAAATCTGATAACTTCACTGGTAAAAAGGTTCGCAAATGTTGCACGTCACAGATGAACTCCAACCTAGTGTCGCCATCATATCGTCCACGAATGTACGAAAAATGACGAAGACTTTGAGAAAACTTCTGTCGGTTTTCACCTGCTAATGTATCCTCCATTCTGAAGTATAGGTCCCCTCCAGCCCATCGAGCAAGGTCATTGATTAGATCATGCATCACAAATCGGGATGCATCTTTACTTGATTGTTGAAATAACGACCTTGAATGTAACTCCCGAACGAACTTGCGGCCCAAATCTTCCATTTTCCTTCCACTGTTTTCTTGGTGCAAGAAACCTTCAGCCGCCCACAATAAAATTATCTCCTCTTCTTGAAATTCATAATCTTTGGGAAACAATGAGCAGTATGCGAAGCACCGTTTCAACTGTGGAGAAAGAAAATGGTAGCTCACTCTTAGGGCTGGTACAATATCACACTTGTCCTCTTGTAAATCCCATATGTTAGTATTGAGCACAAATTCCCAGTCATTCAAGTCATCTTTGACGCTTAAAAGGCCGCCAAGAGTTTTCACAGCCAAAGGCAATCCTTTGCACTTCTTCGCTATCTTCTCTGCAACTTCCTTCAAGGATTGAGGAATGTTGAAATCCCGAGCCCCTAAGGAGTGTTGAATGAGCACACGCAAACAATCATCGTCTGACAACTCTTTCAATGTTTTACTTGAAATGGCTCTCATTGTTGCTGCAACATCTTGATTACGATGTGTGACAACAATTTTGCTTCCGGATGCGCCAGCACCAAAGGGACAGCTCAGGGTGCACCAAGAATTGTAATTCTCGTTCCACACATCGTCCAAAACTAGCAAAAATTTCTTTCCAGACAATTGCTTCTTCAGTTTCTCTTGAAGCAAATTTAAATCATCATCATTCTGACTGTGATCATTAGCAATGGACTTGAGGATTGACTGTGTTACCCTGGAAACATCAAAATCCTCAGAGACACAACTCCACGCTTTGATCTCAAAATGACGTTGCACTCGATCATCGTTATAGACAAGCTGAGCAAGAGTTGTCTTCCCAACCCCGCCCAACCCATGAATAGAATAAACAGAGAGTCCATTATCAGGTCTTAAATCATCCATCAACAATAATTCAACAATCTCCTCCTTATCTTTTTCCCTGCCATATACTTCTGCTTCGTTCACCAAAGATGTTGTGGGTAATCTTTGTCTGACATTTCTAGACTTTCCATCTGAAATTACATTTTTCAGATTCAGAAGGTCTTTTCTCCTTTCAATATCTTGCAACCGAGCAGTGACCTCCTCTATTTTTGACACCATCATGGAATCAAACTGAATAGATCGAGGACTAAAATTGGTGAAGCAAGTAGGAATGATCTTACGAAACTTACTCGTACAAGTACAGGGTTGTTCAGCAGCAGCTGGTTCTTGAAGCAGCAAATTCCTCCGCAAAGCTTCAGTTTCAAACTCATCCAATATGTCTTCAACATCATAAGCCAAGTTCTGAAGCATATCAAGCCACTTCTTAACTGACTTGTCATTCGTCTGCCTGTCATCGGCATCAGCAAGCACTGCCTGGATCATCTCCATATTGTCCTTCCACTTCAAGAAACCAGCCTTCAACTTCTCATGCTGTGTAAACAGCTCAAGTGAAGCCAACTTTTTTATCAGCAACTCCAATGACGCAGAGAGCACCGCCTCTCCGATGATTGACATTTTTCTTTTTCTTTTTTCTTGTGTTGAATGAAACAGAGTGAATTATGAAAAATGAAGAAGAAAAAACTCTGCAGAAATTGAACAAAGTCTAGTACGTGATTTTGGTATGTGAAGAGTCAAGCAAGCGCAACAGAGAATGCAATCTGAAATGGTGTCCACAAAAACAAAGTTTTACTGACCCACCACAAATAAAAGCTTTACAAATCCACACGTTTCCGCCACTAAAGTCAAGCATGAGTAATTGTTTAGATTGTTTATCTTTTATCATTTGATTATTATATAAAATATCTTAAAACTATTTCATAAATAATTATTAATCACATATTTTAATAATTTTAATTATTTTATTTAATAGAGAATAATATATCTCATATGTAATAATATATATTTAGATAATTTACATCTTATTGTTATAATTTTGACTACCCAATACTAGTTTTGAATAAATACTAATTCATTATGGATATTCATTATGTTTAACACTTTTGTTAGGCTCCTATATACTTGTCAACTTAAATGAAGTTTTTTGGTCAAGCAGTTTTACTAAAAGAGTATTACAGACAAGTTCTCAAGTTTAATTCCTCCTAACATGTGAACTCTTTTAATTATTTATTCAATTTCTAAGTTTATTTTCTAACTCTCGTCTATTTATCCATTTACAAACTTGTTTGAATCCACATTTCACAGTAGCAATAAAAAATTAGAGAATGATTATAGTACATCGTGCGATTAGGAGTGTTGTAACTTACATAACTGTATTGTAGACACACCAAGAATAACAACACTAATTACTTCACAAAAGAAAGGAAATCTTGAAGTGATCTTATTCGATTAAAAAATGCTAAATATCAATAAAGTTGAGAAAAAGAAGCATGTGTTAGGAAAAGAGAGAGACAATGCTGAGAAAAGAGAGAGGGAAGCAAAACGAAAGTATGTGCTGCTGTTTCTCTCAATTTTCTCTCATTTTTCTAACTATCTAGCAGCACTCTATCGATTATTCATTAGGGATGATGATGAAAGTCATGCACCCTCAGCAATTTAGACGCGGTGGTCAGGTGAATCCTTTTCGGCCAGTCGAGAACTGTGAATGTAGCCACGTGGCATACATCCAGACGTCTACCTGACCAAGTACGATGCTTTTGCCATTACAATTCGAGCTAGCCAGTGGTTGGCTGGTTGCAATGTTTTATTTCCCCCGTATATGCTAATTAATTGGCAGCAACAGAAAAGCACATGTGTGTCAATTATAATAAAATAAAAAATTGTTGGATGAACTTCATTGAAGGGCTTTCTGAGATCCAACTGATTTGTCTTTATCTTCAAAATTTACGTTATGTATGAAAAAGGATCCGGTTGTTTGCTTCTTATATATATATATATATATATATATATGAGTACCAACAACCGCGTAAATCAACTGATATGATGTTGTTCTACCTTAATTAAGATTCTCAGTTCGAAATTTGTGAATGCAACTACGTTAAATACTTATTGGGAGAACTTTACCGCTTTAGTGATTTTACCTGACTCGAATTTGGATTAGTTAGAACCTAATATGATCTTCGGATACCAAATAGTTTAATACACCGAAAAAAACAAATATATATATATATATATATATATATATATATATATATATATATATATATATATATGTATGTATATGGGTGCTATTCTGGTCTAGGATTCCCTTCTTGGAATAGCATCCGAGAATTATTTATTGGTTACATATGGTGGAACCCACTTTTTATTGTCCTTTGGATATAAATCTAAATAGAGATGGTAGAAATCCCGAGAGACTTGTATGAAGATGATTTTATACCTAATTTTGTATTTGAAAAATGGATGAAAATAATTTTTTACCCAATTTCTTTTTCTAGGAAGGGATAGGGATGAACTTGAACCCCCCATCCCCTTTCCCAATTGGATTTTTAATTCTAATTTTATTTTTTAGAAATAGTAATGAAAAATAATAAAATCTAAATTATAAAATATTAAATATTATTATAAATAAAAAATATCAAATTATTTATACAAATATACTATGAAATGTTCGAGACCAACTAACAAATTTGAATCCTAAATTAGTATTTGATAAGGTCTTATTCAAAAGGCTTTGGTCCAAAATTTTTTATTTTTAACAAAAAAAGAATTAAAGCAAAAGGTAAAACTATAACATCCAAACTTTACCAAAATATATTGTCAAACTTTACTCTTATTTAAATTTTTTCAATAAATTAAATCAAATTTAAAAACTAAAAATGTATTGGTTATTTATGAGTTTTTTGGGGATCGGGGGCCCTCAGGAATCTTTTTTTATTATTCAGAGAGAGGATGAAAATTCTTTAAACAATTCTGATAGAGATGTGGACATATGCAAAATATCAGGAATGGGTACGGGGATATTAGTGCCCTCCCCTATGTATCCTCCCCATTGCCATCCCTAAATCTAAAGGCCAATAATAGCTGCACATGGTGGAGCCTACCATGCGTAGCAAAAAAAAAAAAAAGATTTAGGGGTAGTTGGATTGATTTACAGACGTTGTTCCAATTTGAGATCTCATATTGGAATTGCACCCATATATGTAGTTCTTTTCTCGTGCAGGTGCCTTCATTTTTTTTCTCCTACAGACACACTATTAAGCCATGTAGTTTAATAAAATTAATACAAATATATTATTAAACCACATAACTTTATAGTGAATTGAACACTGACTTTATTAAATCACATGATGATCCACATTATAAAAAAAATGAGAACGCTCACCTGAATTTATATATATATATATATATATATATATATATATATATATTTATTTATTTATTTATGTATGTATGTATGTGTATATGTATCCTGATGTGATGAGATTGCATGTGTGGAGAAAAGCTTGAGAAGTCAACAGTTTCAGGACATGCACGCAACCATACCCCAACTTATTTCTTTGAAGATTTTATTTGGATGCGATCAGGGGCGGAGACAGCATATTGACTGACTGGGGGCTTACCCAACGGCGATAAAAAAATTTAAAAAGTAATAAATATATAAATTTAAAAGATTTATCATACTTCAATATATGTTTATAATTGTCCTTTACGAGTTTTCATACATTGATAACGTTGCATTACAACTTCATTATCAATATTATTAAATAAGTCTTTTTCTATGTAAACAACTAAACTATCATTCATCCATTGCTCTCCCATTCGGTTTCGTAACCGATTCTTCAAAATGTTCATGGCTGAAAATGCTCTCTCTACACTCGCAGTGGCAACAGGTAAAGTCAATGCCAATGTTATTAACAAGTAAACTAATGGATATACATTATGTCTCTTAGTCTCGACCATCCGCTTTGCAAGATCACCAATATCCTTTAATTCTGAAAACTCACCACTAGTGCGCATATCTAAAATATATGTATAAAGTTGAATCTCAAGTGCCATGATATCAATTGTAGAGAACTCATTTGGATACAATTGGGCTAGCCGTAATAGCTTCTGCTTGTTGAAGAATAATAAAATTTTATTAATGGGTTTGTGGGTTATTTAAAAATTTAATTAATAGTAATATTTGTGGGCTTAATTTTAGTTTGCAAAGCCCATCTCTTTTTATTTGTTTTAAAAACTTAAAGTATATAATTATGTTTATCTATTAGGGGTTTGAATATAAATTAGTGGGGGCTTAGGAAAAATTTATTAGAAATTTTTGATAAATTAAATTAGTTAGTAAATGATTTTTTTTTTCAGTGGGGACTTAAGTCCCCACTGGTCCGGATCCGCCACTGGATGCGATACATGCCGACAAAATAGAGAAATAGAGAAGATATTAAGATAATAAGAGTTTTAGTTGAAATTCAGGCTGTACATTTGATCCTTTCGGTTTGTAGATTTTGGATTATGGCCCCTCGAATTTGTAGTTACTTTGCTCAGACCTCATTAAACCTAAATCTTGGTTCGACCACTGTGTGGACTGGTAGAACATAAAGATTTTCTTTAAATAAAATGTTAACCAATTAATAAGAAAAGTATATAATAGACTAAATAATTGGTTGAGTATTTGTTAACATAAACTATGGTCATGTGAATTTTGTTGTAGTTTATGACACTATTGTATGTGAATTAAATTGGATGAAAATGTCAAATTACAAGTAAAACCAACGTTATGAGATTAAAAGGGTATGAGTGAAATAAATTAATTAAGTAGCCTTTTTTGTGCAGATAATTCTCTAAATTCATTTAAATTTTTTCACAACGTTTTAGTAAAATGACTTTAGAAAAAATTTGATGTGAAATATATGTCAGAAGTATTTATATCGGTATGGGCACCACCTTATTATGCTGACAGAGTATATCCACCGAGTCGCATATAATGAATCTCATTTTAGGATTCACTAATTTTTTATTTAAAAAATATCACACTAAAAATGGTGAGTCCCACAAAAAGATCTGGATGACATATCTTGTTGACACAAAAAATTCGTACGTTGTAAAGTTTGGATTCAACAAGATCGAGTCATAATGACGTCCTCGTATCGGAGAGATTTCGACCCTTGAAATCGGTGGTCCTTTACTTGCAAAACAAACAAATCATAAGGACACCGGTGTTGTTAATGATGAGAACCCTCCGATACTTAAGTTAAAGATCACAGATTGTCGAAATAACAACTTAGGAGGTTTAAGAGAGAGAGAGTCTTTAATTCTTATAGTACTGTATCAAAACTAAAATACCTTACTTTGTGGACATGGTGACCTTTTATAAAAAGACTTCTTTAAATCCAAGTCATATTTGGAATATTTCCTAAAGACCGACATGTGTGAAGATTATTTGTAGTTTTGGCCGGAAAATAATGTAATGATTGTAGGCGTATTATGAGTCCTTACCCGGCCTTAGTGATCAGCAAAACAGGGTATAACATATCTAAATGGCATACTTCTATTGCTCGGGGTACCGCCTTAACATGGCGGAGGTTCACAACCCGACCCATGCATGTATGGACCCAACAAAAAGTATTCTTTGATAGGACAACATACGAAAAAGATTTGCATTTTTTTTTTTAAGGACAGTTTGCTTTTTTGTAAGAGAAATTTGAGTAAATTGTATCCTCACGAAAGTGGATGTCATATTATCTCTCTGAACAGTCACGGCCAACGACAAAATTGAACAGCTTCTTAATTTGAGGACTATAGACACTGCGGTGGGTGATCCACCATCCTTTCACAGGTCTTGTTGCCCCACGACCATTTTCTTGAATGTATTGATTTAAATATTCTAAATATTCTATTAAATGCAGTTGGTGGGGTGGGTGAAAATGAAATTTGGTCATCTGTTGGTAGGGGAGCTGAACTCCTCTCTCATTCCCAACTTCATTTTGACTTTCAAAGATTACAATATCCGCTGCAAGAAACATTATACAACGAATGATTAAATCACATGCAGCAAGCACAATTAAATATATTGACATAACTAATAAATTTTCATTAATAGGCCCGTTGTTATTTCGCTCTATAAATGGTCATATATTATGTGAACACATTCCAACGTAGTTAAATGATAAAAATAAAAATAATTAATATATTATATTTAAATTTATTTCTTTTTATTTTTGAGTTTCATTAGTATTGAAAAGAGTCTTTTTCTAATGAAAACATTCTCATTTTGTTAAAATGAGAATGTATTTACTAGAGAATTATCATCATCAACAAATATGGGCGCCTTTATTTTTTTTAATACAAACACACTCTTAAGTTGTGGGATTAATAAAGTTAATTTTTAATATATTATAAAATTGTGTGGTTTAAAAATATTAAAAACTGACTCTATTATACTTCACAACTTAATAGCATGTCCGCATAAAAAAAATGAGAACGCTCGCACTAGAAAATTATTATTATTATTATTATTATTAAACTGGTGATTTTGTACATTCCCCCACTCAATAAATGTTTATAAAGAACAAAATAATTAATAAATACAAAACATAAAATACCACAGACACAAGTTACTTACTAATTTAAAGTTAGGTCATCTGAATCATAAGCAACCTTCACATATATATTACATGACATCAACTAATTCTTCCTAGCTCTCATATAATTTTCGTTCAGTCTCTCACAATGGCTAAGCTGCTTCTTCTTCATCTTCTTGCTATTCTTTCAATTGCATTAACAAGCCATGCCGCACAATATTTTGTGGGTGATACTTCTGGCTGGGATATTAGCTCTAACCTCGATACATGGCCAGACGACAAAGTATTTAAAGTCGGTGACGTTTTGGGTAAGTCCCTTCATCCCTTATGAAATTAAACTTACATGTGTAAATCAAACTTTAATTGCGATGAAGGGTTGATAAATATTGTTCTTTTTTTTTTTTTCCCTTTCTCTCTAGTGTTCTCGTACTCAGCATCCAACAGTGTGACGGAGGTAACAAAGCAAAATTTTGACACTTGCAACATAAGCAATCCCCTGAAAACATATTCAAACGGGAACACGACTGTTACGTTATCGTCTCCCGGTGACAGGTATTTCGTCAGCGGTAACAGGTTATATTGCTTTGGAGGAATGAAGCTTCATGTGCATGTTCCTGCAGATGAAGTGGCTTCACCAATTGGATCGCCTCAAGCACAGCCATCGGCCACTGGTACTCCTCTTCCTGTACA
Organism: Citrus trifoliata; assembly: GCA_018350135.1. Taxonomy (NCBI): domain Eukaryota; kingdom Viridiplantae; phylum Streptophyta; class Magnoliopsida; order Sapindales; family Rutaceae; genus Citrus; species Citrus trifoliata. The sequence goes on along the minus strand of CM031392.1, from coordinate 21,056,930 downwards.
GCCTTCTTCAAAGAGCAATAAGCCTTCGGCTAATATTCCAACTTCATCTGGGATCTCTAGTTATGGTGGAAGCAATTCTGTTGTTGTTGCTTTTGTGAGTTTTATGGCTTCTTATTTGTTGTGGATGGTGCAAGCTTGAGTGTAATTTTGTTTATAAACCACTATGGATGCTATTTCTAATATTACAAAGGTTGTTTCTGGTTCTAAAAGACATTGAACTGCTGCTAAATTAATTTTTTAGTATCTGATGAGCAGTTGCAGTCCAGAGATTCTTTTTCTTTTTTTCCTAATACTTATTCCAAAAGATTTGAGCTATAAATTCTTATATATATAATTTCATCGTTCTTATAATTGCTTTTTTTTTTTTTGTGGCTTTTCTTTCTGTATTACAACAATTGACCGTGATATATGTGTGTGTGTGTATTTTTCCCCTTCAAATCATACATGCTCCGCGAACAATTTTTAATCCAGGCAAATGATTTTTTAATTGACGTTAAGAAGCAGGTTTTGGGGTTTTAAATAAAGAATAATAACAAATATATGAGTGTGTTTGATGGGTGTCTAAAATCATAATCTTATGTGTTTAGATATACTAAATTGTACTTAAATGTAAAATATATTATAGGAAATTTTATAATAAAAAAATTAAAATACGAGTGTTTTTGAGAGTGCAATTATAAATCATTCATTTTACAAACATAAGCCTTACATCATCTGAATTTCAATCTTGACAATAATGTGAATCAACATCAATCATTCATGGCAATTCTTGTCCACTCTACCAAAATAATCAATAACCATCTCAACTTCGTCGACCCTCCTCTTTCCATCGGCACACTCGACGCAGATAGCTCCGGTTGCCCCGGCCCCGGCTTCTGCCTCTTATCAGGTGGCGACAGCCCCTACCCCCACAGCCACAGCATGGAGGTATTTACCTTAATCCGCACAAAAAGAAATCAAAATTGTCTCCGGATCGATATATTATGATATGATGCTAAACCGAGACCGAGATAGAGAAAGCCTTTGTTGGCTCTTCGAGACAAAAGTACTCATAGGAATGGTGCTAATTCCCATGTTCCTTCTAGTCTCGTTTGGTTTCGAGAGCCTCCCCCTCCCCGTCTCTTACTCGTCATTTGAAAGCCGTCATCCTGGATTTTTTTTCGTATGCCGGGGAAAGTGCCCCACCTTTCTACATTAATTCTTATTAAAATTTCCTCACCTCACGTCTCTATAAGACAGAATGAAAAGTCCGGGTGGAAGCGAAAGGAACTGCCTGCCTTCCGGAATATGTTCAAGAATTTTATTTGAATTACTTTTATTTTGTAGGAACCATTCATGTTTGAACAAAAGCTGATCAAATAAAGGTGATTCAATTTCTCATTTTCATGAGTGATATGTGTCAGTGGTATAAATAGAACTCAATTTGATGAAGGATAAAATCCTAATTGAAGCGAGAGGTTTCTGGAAGGAATTTTGACGGGCCAAACATTTCGTTTTGGGCCAAACTCTTCTATTCGGGCAAAACTTTTCCATATGACAAAAAATGTGGGCCTGGATTGGTCAGATGGGACAAATAAAACTCTTGGGAGTATTTTATCACACCATTAATACACTGATAAAACCCCTCTTCGATTAAAATTAAATTCAAAGACGGACACAAATATAATGAATCCATTTATGATTTCACTCCTTCCCATATCTTTTTCTAGCATTTTTTTTTTGGGGGTGGGGGGCTCTTCAAATTTATCATCAATCTATTATTTAATTGTTTTAATTTACGAGACTCATGTATTCAATTAGTTTACTAAAATTTAAAATAATTCATTTATCTTTTTCTTTATTTTTTTAATTAATTATAGTTATTATCCGGAAGTTAGTATTTCAGAGTTTTGTGAAGATAGAATACTTGAAGAAAAGAACAAAGATAACAGAACTTAAAAAATTTATCACCAATAGAATTATTTATGTGAATGATGAGGTAAGAACCAAGAAGGCCTCAAATTTTTTTTTTTTTTTGGCTATCAACTGCAAAAGAGTTTTTTGAGTGAAAAAAATAGCTAAAAATTAAAGAATCAATTAGATAGTTATAATTATATTTATATTTTATTATGATATAAAAGTTAAAGACTCAATTAGAAAGATTGTTAATTTACAGAGAAAGAGTATGTATTTATATTAAATGGAATATAAGTAGAAAATGAGTTTCAAAAAGATAATTGAGGGGGTTGTTGGAAGCCCCATCGCAAATTCTAATTGGGTCTGCTATTTTTCTGATTTGTATGGTCTTTTTTGTCTTTGGGTAATTGAATTTCTAGTAAGTTGTCCACCTAATTGGATTTTGATGGTTTACTGGAAACGTCCATCCATTTTCCGTCTCCAAGTCATTTTTCATCATCATCTTATCTATAATCCTTGGTGATCATTTCAGTTTGTCATGGCTTCATAATTTACTTTAGTTTTTCGGAGAAATCTCTTGTTTGTTTAATGAATTGCGCCGAATAACTTGCACGATTAGAATTGCGCTTACATTGACCTTTGTTTTTGTCATAATCATTATCAACGTACGCGACTTGTCAATGTGTCACATAATTTTTTTCTATATATTTTTATGCCCGGTTCTATTAATTATGAAAATGATAGTTGCCCCCGTAAATGAATGTTCAAACAAGTTAGATAGTTTTCGATTGCGAATGAATGTTTAAACAAGTTGATGGTTTTTAATGTTACAAAATTAATTATTCAAATTTAAATCTTAAAAAGATAAAAAAAATAAAAATAAAAATTATACTTTACCTACTTTTTACCTCTTCTTTAAATATTGAAAAAGAAAATATTGGTGGTTTTTGATATTCCCTTATGGCTTTCTTGATCGTCGTTTCGTTTCTCTTGTCTTGTATGTGTGCTTCGATAAGTTTTGTGCAAATTTTGAAGTCCTCCACCTATTCTTCTTATTAATTTTAAACGTTTTGGAGTTAAATACTCGTATTATGATGAGATGACGATACTTTATTACGCTTATTTTTCTTATTTGTCAACACAAGAACTGTGTTCATTACAAATTACAATTTACATATACAATAAAATAATATAGCAATACAAAAGATGGTAACATTAAGATTAATTTACAAATGCACTATTATTACAATGACAAAATGAAAGGGACAATAGGAAACACAATACACAAGGTACGCGTCAACAAGATATACCTTTAAAAAAAATATCTTCATCAACAAATAATGTGTACAATAAATTTGAGAGATACCAATACAATAGATATATATATACGTCATCGACTCTTTCCAATATCTTATTATCAAATTAAGCTCTTTCGGTCATAATGACCATTTATTATATCATTAATTTTTTTTTTTCAAGATCTCAATTTCTAATTATGAAATGACACACATAAACAAGTACTAAATTAACAAAAATAGCTCAATTTGATGATAAAAAGTCACTAATTCATTTAGATCTTATTTGGTATTGAGATATTATAATTTTTAAAGTACAATTGTTATAAAAAAAAACTACAACTATAAAAAAAAGTTGATAATGAATAATAAATATGCCATTTAGATAATAAGTTTAAAAAATTATAAATTTTTTTATCATACAAGCGAGAGATAAAATTAATTTAATTTCTAAACTACATCATACGTATTTACCAAACATTTTAAGTCTCGTTTGTTATTGATGTATTACAGCTTTTAAGCTACAACTACTGTAAAAAAAATATAATTATAAAATAAAAGTTGATAGTGAAGAATAAATATGACTATTGAATAATAATTATGATAAAAATACTAAAATATTATAAATTTTTTATCATATAAATATGGGTAAATTTATTTATTAAATTGACGAGCTAAAGACAATTTATTCTACTACTAAAAATCAATTTATGAAATGGAAAAAAAAGATTGTGCAAAAGAAGTAATTTAATCTTTGATATGATGATAATAATTTTACACAAAAAATTAAATAAATAAATTTACCCTTTAAAAATTAAATCAATTTATGAAGTACTTAACACCACACGGTCAATTTTACAAAATTTATAAAGGGTAATTTTTGTCCTTTAAGAAGGAAGAACAACAAATGATGATTTAATTACAAAATTCATGAAAGGTTAATTACATGATTTTTTATGCTCCAGGGGTAAAATTGACCTTTTAAAAATTTTCCGTTACTATATTAACTGAGTTTTAACGGAATGGTGGGAAAATACTAACAGTTTAAATGTTTGGTGGTAAATTGATAGTTTTTCCAAACCGTAGTACTGACATGATGTGTTAGAATACCTTTAGTGGAAAAATGATAATATCCCTAATAATATATTAAAGTGCAAACTATGTTGGTCATATGTCAAACTTAGTAAATACTCTATAATAAATAGATCGGCATGATTAGTTCTTTGAGTACTTGAGTGAGTGACTTTTAAGTAGTTTTATTTAATTGATCATATGAATTTGAGTTTCAATGAAAGTAGAAGTTAAAAAATTGATTTAGATTTTACACACTTCCCTAAACAAAACTTGGTTTTATCACGACTGAAAAGAGTACTTACTCTAAATTCAATATTCTAATACTATATTTTTACAACAACCAAATAGTTTAACATACAAATATTATGTGATATATTGTAACCACTATTTTCTAATAATTTTATGTTCTTTCTTTTTTAGTAGATGTTACAAAATTCTCATTATATTTATGAACTTCTTATTAAAGAATGGGAAATTATCAGTCATACACCCTTAAATGACACATGTATTAAACGTGTGTGAACATTTTTCAAGTGTATCACTTGTATACTTAAGTTGACAAAACACCTATGTCATCCACCAATCCGTTAACTTCCGTTTGCAAGCGCTGACATCATAAGGGTAATATAGTCTTTTAAGATTGACGAAACTTTGATTAAAAAACGACACGTCATCCCATTTACCTAGTAAAACGGACATGTCATATGATATATATTGATAAAAATGACATGTCATCCCATTTATCAGATAATTATTAATAATTGCTAAAAAAAATACTTTACAACCAAATCTACTCCTCCAAAATTTAATCTAAATTTTTGGAGATCTACTCCTCCGAGCTCCAATTGAAAATTTTTATGGTATAATGTGTATAATTATAAATAATATGTTTTTAATAATTTTTTAATGGTATCATATGAATATTTTTTATGGATAATTGTTAATAATATGTACCATTAATAATTCTTTTTTTAATAAAAAATGTATTGTTAATAACAAAATTAAAAAAATGTGTATTGAAAATTTACGTTAATTCTTGGGATAAATTTATCTTTTTACCTCATTTTGAGTTTCAAGGCTAAAATAGTCAATTTGTCACAATTCTGTTAACTTTATAACGGAAGTTAACATATTGGTGGACGGTAAATGTGTTTTGTCAACTTAGGGTATATAAGTGACACACTTAAAAAATGTTCACACATATTTGATACAAGTGTCATTTAAGAATATATGACTGATAATTTTCCTTAAAGAATATATATATATAATTTGTTGGGACCTAAAACTCATATCAATATCCATTAAAACTTATCTTGATATATCAAAATTTAAAATTTAATTTAAAAATGTGAAACTAAATAAAATAATAAATAAATTTTCACGTGAAACTCAAATTTTATACTTAAATAAACAGGCGAAGCGATATCTAATCAACTTACAAAAAAATTAATAATAAATTTATGTTTTAACTTGAAAAGTTAATAAAAAATTTATTTGAACCGAAAGTTCAACTCAATACATACTTTGACATATCAAAACTAAAATCTGACTCGAAAGTATGAAATCAAATAAAATAACAAATAAAAATGAACTCTCGTGATTACAAGGTGACATAAACCTTAACTTTAAACAGTAAGATGAAGGGATGATTAATTAGCTTTAATAAAATATCATTAGCAAACCTATGTTTTTCTAACTTGAAAGGTGTAACGTTAAATTTGATGACAACTATGGAGATTGATAGGGAATTTTATTTTTATTTTATTTTAAGTTATTTTGGAAAAATGGAAAAGGATAAGGAAATAATAATATTTTAATTTAAAGTAACTTGGAAAAAAATTCAATCCAATCTCGATTGAGCAAATCGACACAAGGTAACTGAATTTTCTCAACACGTCTCCAAATCTTTAAAAGCAGCAATGGTCTTAACCAAGTGTCTTTCCATAACCACCACCGCCACCACCACCGTCGCCGCTACCATCTCCAAATCACCACTTCTTCTAGTCTCCTCTTCTCTCTCTTCACCAAAAAACCCTCTTTGTCTCTCTAAACCCAACCCGACCCATTTCCCTCTCACTGCCCGACCCATTTCCACCCACTACAAGCCCCCCATGAACATCCTCAACAAGCTCGGCTTCGGCTTCAGGCCCAGCCCCGACCCCGCGTCCACGGAGAACTCCGCCATCGCTCAGGGCCCCGACGACGACGTTCCGGCCCCCGGTCAGCAGTTTGCCCAGTTCGGCGCTGGCTGCTTTTGGGGCGTCGAATTGGCGTTCCAGAGAGTGCCAGGTGTCACCAAGACCGAAGTTGGGTACAGCCAAGGCTACTTGCATAACCCTAGCTACGAGGACGTGTGTAGTGGGACTACCAATCATAATGAAGTTGTTAGGGTTCAGTATGATCCTAAGGACTGTAGTTTCGATACTTTGCTTGATATGTTTTGGGCTCGCCATGATCCTACCGCGCTTAATCGGCAGGTGGGTCTTTGTTTAAATTCCTTGAATTAAAGTGGGTTTTGGTTAATTTAATTGTTTCTGTTTTGTAACTTTAGTAATTTTGCGGTTTTGATGATTTGTGTCTTTTGGCTTAGAATGACAAACTTTGGTGTAAGGATGATCTTTCTAGTTATCTTTTGTCTCAAGGCAAGAGTTGTTTTCTTGTCAATGGTTTGGTGGTGGTTTTGAATTTCTGACTTTCCAGCTTCGAATTCATTTGGTTTAGATTGTTAAATTTCTAGTGCAATGCAAGTTTAGAGAGATGGCGTTCGGTTATTGTGATGAATAACTGGTAGTGATGTATCTTCAATTCTTGTTATTGTATCATATATGCTAAGGGGCAAATTGTTGTGGTTCTACTTCTAAAGCTACCTGGAAAATGATGAGCTTATTATACCTCATATTCTATGATTTTCGTGAAAGCATTTCAGTCCGTTGGCTTGTTAGCTGAATTCCTTAATTCAAGGTTAACACCACAGTTGGAAATACTATTCAGAGCTTGATGTATAGGTTACAGATGTGAAAGTAACTTTAGGAGAATATGAAGTTGTGAACTTCACATGTAGATATGGGCATTTGGAAATCATATCACTGGTTGAGATTTTTGTTATCTGCTTAGTTTTTCTGTACTTTTCCAGACAGTATTCTCAGGTAATTGGTGGAGTTTGAATTGATTTCACCTAGCAAAGGATAGCGGATACTGCAGGGGTAGTTCTTGAACTGCACATCATGTGAATTACATTTAAGTTGCAAGAGTCTTACACTTTGGTTATGTGGTCTCGGATTCATTGCAATTGATGGATGTAAAAGCAGGCTTGTTTGTCCAGACCTCCTTAGAATCAAATTTTTGCCCATCATCTCTTGCATATGCATCAATTCAAGGACTAGTCATGGTAGTGTAATTCCAAATATGTGATGAGTACAATTTTCCTGTCTTGTTTATTTGATCATCTCACCAATAGTTTTGCCAGTCTTGTTTATTTGATCAGCTTACCAGTAGTTTTGCTCATTTTAACTTTTTGTTTATCCTTATGGCAGGGTAATGATGTTGGAACACAGTACAGATCTGGAATTTATTTTTACACTCCTGAGCAAGAGAAGGCAGCCAAGGAGTCCTTGGAGAGACAGCAGAAGGTCTTGAACAGGAAAATTGTCACCGAAATCCTACCTGCCAAGAAGTTCTACCGAGCTGAGGAATACCACCAGCAGTATCTTGCAAAAGGGGGTCGATTTGGATTCAAACAATCTGCTGAGAAAGGCTGCAATGATCCTATCAGGTGCTATGGCTAAATAGTACCCTGCTATTACAGTTAATTTTCAGCTTTTTTCTGAATCTTAGCCATTATAACTTGCATTCTTGCTATGATAAGAATGCCAGATGTATTTAGCGTCTGAACTTGGGTATGTAACTAGTCATAGTCTCTTAAAACCATCATCTATATCTGTAATTTCACTGGTCATGTTTTTTAATGTTTATGTAAAGCTTCCAAAAGTTTCTGAGATTGCTTGGTATATATGTGAAGCGGTGTTTCTATTTCTCAGAACAAGCTAATGTAGTCTTCTAACTATTTCTCAGAACAAGCTAATGTAGTCTTCTAATTCGAAGGAAGCGTCTAATTGTAATATTCTCGGTCTTTGATCCCACTCTTTATCTCGTTTTGCTACATAGCTTGAGAAACTATTTCTGTCAGGTTCCTTTTGCGCATTTCTCTTTCATGTTTTTTCGGTCCTTTGCCGGCTTATCAAGCTAAGTATATGTGGCCTCTTTATGCTTGATCCTAGGTTTCTAGATCAAGAATGTGACCTCATCATGCAAATATGAGTAGTGCATTTACTAACAAGATTGACTCTCCAGGGTCTCTAAACACCATGTAAGATCTTTTACAATTTGCTTTTACTCCAGACTGAGACTACTAACAAGATTGACTCTCCAGGGTCTCTAAACACCATGTAAGATCTTGTACAATTTGCTTTTCCTCCAGACTGAGACTAGGGAAAAAAGAAGCATGTGTAAAATTTCTTTATAATACCAACTTGTGAATGTAGCCTCTGATATGTGCTCAAGATGCATGGGGCTCAAGTTTCTTCAGATGGTTATTGTCTTAGTCAGAATAAAATATACTAGTGGGTGTATGGATTTAGTGGCGGTTATGCACGTTTCCATTTTAATTGTTCTTGTTCATATTTTCAAGTGATTTACTTCTTTTGTAGTTTTTAATTTCTTGGTATGGTACAGGTCTATTTAAGATACCTTATTGAACTTGTACTGGGAGGTTTCTTTGGAGAATGAAAATTGTCTTATCCCTTCTAATCAATCCATATTCCTTCTCTATTTCTCTGACTTCCTTATCAGCCTCAACTTAAACAAGACCAAGAGCTCACACAAGTCCACTTACCTCATACTATAAGTACTAAAACATATTAAACTACTAACAACACTATTTGTTGATAAATACACACACAACATATGAAACTTGGTTTACACTAATACTGGGGAATTTCAATTTCTTCTCTTCATTTGATGCTCATCAACTTTTCTGGTTCCAAATATTAATCACAGCTGAGCAGAGTTGTTGGCAATCACACCAGCATCAGCAAGAGGGGCACCAGCTGACCTTGTTGGTGCTTCTCTGTAAGAGCTGCAACAACCAAAACAGAAAGAATAAGAGCAAATTGTGTACAAACTTCCATTGTTTTTAAGAGGGATTGATCAACAAAGATGCACCCACTGTCACATCCTCCAATATGTTTCCCCCCAATAAACACATTAGGCACAGTCCTCTGCCCGGTCCAGGCTGCTAGTGCTGATTGAATTTCTTCTCCTTCCCCTTCAGAGAGAGAGAAAAAAAATAAAAGCTTAAAATCGATATTGCCACAGTCAAATTAAACAAAGTAGAATGTAGTGTAGGCTTGATTACTCTCTTCATCCAATTCAATGACTTTGTAACTTGCTCCTAGCTGTGTAAGCAACTGCTTCACCCTTCTGCAATAACCGCAGTAGGTTTTGCTGCAAGCATGTATGATCATCATAAAAATTAAGTTAATGAGATTCTATTTTAACGAAAGAAAAGATATAAGAGCACATATATACTAAAATATTACTACCTAAAGACAACGACAGGACAGGAGGCGACGATCTCCTTGGCCTTGTTTAGTGCCATTTTGATTTTGTTGCTCTTCCTTTGCTCTTTGCTCTGCTTTGGTTTGTGCTTACAGATAAAATGAGACAGGCACTGCTGCTCCTTTTGGTTTATAATAGTGCTTAAAAGTTGGGCTCAGGTGTCACTAAGTTAGGAGCTGATATAACATGCTGGCAGTGACAGGTGGGTCATACCCATGATAGCTTGTAAGGTTCTGCATGCAAGAAAATGATACCAGAAAACAGAGAGAAGCTAGCCTAATGTTCCTTAAGATCGAGAGCATAATTTTTCTAAACCTTATTGAAAATAGTTACACTAGCATTTATTGATAGACATAAAAGAAGAATTTTAAACTTTCTTTAAGGCAATAGACGGTTTTTAAATAGTTTCCACTAAGTAAGGCTGAAGACCAAAGAAAATGTAGCATTTCGATATTTATTATTAACTCTGTGATGAATAAAGAAGTGAATAAAGAAGATGAATTCTTCTATTTTATTTTGTTTGTTGTTTAACTTCTTTGCCTTTGTTACATAATAATAATAATAATAATAATAATAATAATAATAATAATAATAATAACTACATTTTAATCACTTTTTCTAATTGTGAATAATTTAATTTCAGCTATCAATATCCCATTATGGAAAAAATGAAGTAAAAATTAAATAAAGCATATGTTTATCGCTTTACTCTCAGTCAATTGTTAAGGGCAAAATGATCCTAATGAGTGTTTATTTTAATTTTATCTTTTTTATATGTGAATATTGGAAAGAATTTATCAATATCAAATCAAATTCTTGTTAGGTATGCAGTGCTGATTTAGAAACTTTTTTTTAGCTAGAATTAAACAAAATAATTTTTTTATAAATATTTTTTATTTAGACTGTTATGATTTTTTAGTTCAATATATAAATTTTTAATAGGGACTAATATGAACATTATTAATTTTTTTAAAATTATATAAAATTATTTTAATAACCAATATGAACATTACTTATTTTTTAAAAATTTGTAAGATTTTTTTTTTAATTATTGGGCCACAAGGAAATTTTCAAGCGTTATAACTTTGCTTCTGTAAATAAAACTAGCAAAAATTGATTGTAATAAACAATTGATTAATTCATTGCGAGAAAATAAAACCAGCAAATATTGGTTATAATAGGCAATTGAGTAATTCGTTGCAATCTTTATTATAAATAATTGATTAATTCATTGCGAGAAAATAAAACTAGCAAATATTAGTAATAGAGAAATAATACATATACAAACTCTTATACAATTTTTTTTTATACAAACTGATATGGTATGATTAAATTGGTTAGATTAATATCTCTTAATCCACATAATTTATTTTTATTATTTTGTATTTTTATTCGTCAATGCCAAGTCATTTTGTACAAAATAAATTTATATAAGAGTTTGTAACTGTATCATCACACTTAGTTATAATAAAAAATTGATTAATTCATTGCAATATTTATTAACATAAAAGAGAACTTGTGTGCATCACTATACATTCAAACTTTTAACTATGATGAGTTTACAGATGGTTTAATCTTAGTATTATTCACATTTTACAATTTCTTTATCACCACTTTTAACCACAATGCTGTAATGTTTGTTTTAACAATATTTATCCTACCATTTTAGCACATGAGCGCATAGGAATTAGGATCCCTTTTAAATTTATTTAGAGTTCTAATGAATTATTAAATTACAGAGTAAGAAAGCACTTCTTTCCATTTTTTTGTTCCTTCAATATTTCATATAAACACATTCGATTTGAGGCTATAAAGACTTTCAATATTTTTAGATAAATTTAGGAGAATAGTGAAAAGGTTATTAGTAATTCAAATTGGTTTGAAGTTCTTATTAATTGTTTAATTCTTTCATGCATCATATGTGTTTTAGTTGTTGAAATGTATCATTTGCGTGTGAGATATACATTAATGTGTGAGAGGTGAAATTTAGCATCAAATTTGTTTTTCACAAAATAATTCAACTTCGTTTATTACATGTGTCTAAACTAAAATTTTCATTAAAAAAAAGGTGTAAATTATATACGTCAATTTTTAAAACAAACTTTAAATATATAATTTTGTAAGGCCATTTTTGTACTCGATTACTTCCAGTAATTTTATTGTAAACTTACACAAATATAAGAATAGTGACTAGAACATATCATTAGATTCTAGGTTTCAACAAATTTTTTCGTCTGGTGCTTAAAAAAGAAAAGAGAAGAAAAGAAAACTGTGATGTGCATATATTCAAGCCCAGATATATAATATGTTTAAAGCCCACCAAGCCGAGATTTCCTTTTAGAATAATGCTTATCAGCCCCTTTTAAAATTCTTATAAAACCCTACACTTGTATGTAATCATACTTCCATTACTAGAAAAAACTTACATAAAAGATAAATATGAATTAAATTAAATTAAATTAAATTAAAATATTTTTATACTTATAAATCATGAACCCTCCTATTTTTAAATTATATAAATAATTGTTTTACAATAAAAATAATTATGAGGCAATATAGTAATAATTATATAATGATAAGGTTTTTATTATAAAAATTATGTTTAATATTTAATTAAACATTATTGCAACTTTTCGTCCTTTCTTTATAATTTTTCATTGAAATTAGAGCTATAAATAATAAGTGGTGTTTTATAAGAGTTTTAAAAGGGTGCTAGGAGCTTCATTCTTCCTTTAACATTGGTAGCCCCTTTAGCAATTTTCTTTAACCTAAGTGGGGGAAGCCATACATTTTTACAAGAAAATTTGAAGAAAAAAAATTGTAGAGTTGGTTCTATATTGTGGAATTTTGTATCTTTTAATATCTTATCATTTACTTTCATGTCATTAAATCTTATTATTAGAGTTGATAGACCAGAGATTTAAGGAGATTTGAACTTGAGATCTTATCTCTGATATCATGTTAGAGATTTAAAAATTTAAACTGATAGATGAAACACCCAACAATATTATTTAAGAAAAATCTTAATAAAATTAACTTATTAATTTTTCTTGCAAGCTTCAAATTCATTTGACATAGCAATTTTAATTAAATAAATTTAAGACATCAGTATTTTGTTTTACCTATCTCTATTGAACCATTATATTGTCCATGTTTCTTCATCCAATAATTATCCTAATTAAAATTTCTCGTATATCAAGGTGCAATGATATATATCGTCAAGAAAATTTGAATCGTTTTAATGCTGCAACTGCTTTTCCGAAAGGCCAAACTATTCTACTCTTTCAGTATAAGTATTATACAACGAATAACTATTCTTGTTCTCATGGAGAACTTCCCAATGAAATCTTGAAAACCCTTTAATTATGAGCCGAATGATAAAGTCTACAAATGAAAGCCAAAGAACCAATATTAATTCTTTTTAAACGATTTACTTTTTTTCTTTTCACTTCATAATCAAACTTACCAGAGAACCAATATTAATTCTTTTTAAACGATTTACATTTTTTTTTTTTTACCTTGATGATCAAACTTCAGAAAATAATTAACTAAGGAGAAAAATTCTTATTTTCTATTTGCGCGATTCACAACGTGCGTATCACGACGCAAAATACAGCCACACGCGTGAAAAGTGATTACGTGGAAAAATCTTAGCGGATGGATAGTACCTGGATTTTCTTCTCCGTGTTAAAAGGCACGTGATGCGCTTAATTTACAACTATCACCACCACCACTCTCGCATTGAATTGAGTGGGATTTGCAAATTTATGTTTCTTAATTTGGCAATGTCTTGTGCTTTTTCTGTGTAAATTTTTCGTTCCATAACTATGAAAGTATAAAATAAAAACACCCAAAGTTTTTTTTTTTTTCTTTTTCGTGTTTTTATCTAATTGTTATTGAATGAGTACGATAAAAATATGAATAACATTTTCTAAACATAAAGAAATATGTTGTTACTTTAAAAAGTAACAAACATTATTTTTTGTTAATGGTTTTTTTTTAAAAAAAATTAATTATTTGCTTGCTGAACGCCCTGTAAATGGTTGTATCAATTTGTAGAAACAATCACGCCGGCATGACGAGATCCGTGGAGCAAAAGACTGTCCCGTTGGCAGCATGTTAAACGACAAACAAACAGATTGACGTTTTGGGTATTTTTAAAAGTTTGTGTTTTAAATTTATTATTAATATATTGCTTCTCTCGTAATATGCTTCTCACGTTTCCTCTTCAATATAATAATTTCATTTGAAGGACGTGAATGAAGATGATATGATGTTAGAGTTGGCAAAGTCTACAAGAAAGAAAGAAAGAAAGAAAGAAATAGCTGTAATGATTTGTTTGGTGGGTTAACCGATTTAATGCTAACAAAACCAACTCTTATTTTTTCCTACTAATTAACCTGCAGTAACCACCACCATTATCATCATGCTCCTTATCGTCTTTCATTAATTCCTACTGAACAAACTTTCTTCCTTTTCCTTTTTGAGTTTTACATTACACGATTTTCATCAGATGCACAGTGCGAGTCAATATAATTGAAGCCTAACTTAAAAATGTATTAAAAAAGAAGTAAATAATTTATTATTCTAGTAAATACACGGAAAGACTTAAATTCTCGACTTTAATAATGAAGCGGTGAAGAATGGTTTATATCAACAATTAAAATAGATGGAAAAAAAAATATTTGTAACTTTGTTTTAGCAATAGTCACGAGTGCTATAATCACTTACATCATGCTTATTATAACATTACTCTATTATCTATTATGTGTAATTAAATTTAAATTTTTGCCCTCGAATTGAAAACTACTAAGTATTGTCAAGTAGAATATAGCAATTTTAGCAAGGAACAAGCTGTCACCAAGAAAATAATACAGCATAGCTAGGCATAAATTGAAAGTTTAGATTCAGCGAAGTCAAGGCAGAGCCAAATAAATTTTCTTGTACAAGAATCGGTCACATTACTATTATTATAATTGATTGATGAATCTGTCAATTTTGATGATTGGATTTGGAATTTATGGCTCCCTGAAAATAAGCCAACTATTTACATTAATTATAAGTACAATTTAGAATTCACTTGAAGCTACCCTGTACTCCATAAGTTAAAAAATAGGAGATGAAATAAACAGATCTAGATCAGATCTGTTTTTTTTTTTCTCTTTTTTTTTTGGGCCAAATCAATTTTTGGTTATAATTCCAACTCAGACCTTCAGTGCACACTTCAGATCCAATTCAAAGTTTTTAAGTGATAATGCCTTTGCATGAGACATGCATTTTCAAATTATAATAGTACTATTTTCTATTTTGTGTACGTAGTTGTAATAAGGAAGATATATTAATAACACATTAGAATTTTCATTGTAATTGACGTTCCATTATTGCTCCATTAATAATATTAAGGTTTATAAATTTATTAATTTTATATAAAGAGAGTTAAAAGGAAAATATTAATAATATTTTATGCAGGCTACTCTTTTGAATATGTAAAAGCACCTGAAATCATTGAGATGGTTTTCAACCCCCCACCACTATTATTATTATTATTATTATTACTATTATTATTTACAAAAATGTTGGTTAATGAAAAATTACCCAGTATTTATAGTAGTATTAAAACACAGTATCTTTTTCTTCATTTAGAAGTTAACGTTATATATTACTTCACTCATCTACCCACTTGAACTTTTGTGTATTCTTTAATTGAGTTTTTTGTTTTGGGACATACCTCACTCATTATATAGCTCAGCAACCTCCGCACGCCAATAATTATAAAAATAAAAATAAAAATAGTGAAGGGTAAAAAAATGAAACCATTAAAAATTTAATTATTTACTCTTAAATTAATCAATAAACAAATTCCTGATAACCAAAGAAAGGACGCTAAAATATTCTCCTATATATACATATTTTAAAACCAAACACCATGTACCTGTCAGAATTGCATTTTCATTTCATTTCATTTCATTTTATTCACCCTACTCATTAACAACCGACTCTCTCTATTCTCCTAAATGAAGTGAGAGCAAAGAATATTAGACAGAAAAAGAAAGCAACAGCTAGCAGCTGGACACTGAAACAAACTCAACAAACAAGACAAAAGAAACCAAACAAAAATGGCTGATCATCATCATCATCATCAGCTTGGAACCAATATTATTCTTGAAGATCATCAAGAAGAGGCGGCAGTGATGCCTAAACTCATAACAATTCTATCATCTCTTCTTCAACGTGTCGCCGAGTCCAACGATTTAAGCCAACGGTTTCACCCGCAAAAGATCTCAGTCTTTCATGGCCTCACTCGCCCTACGATCTCCATTCATAGCTACCTTGAAAGGATCTTTAAGTATGCTAACTGTAGCCCTTCTTGCTTCGTCGTCGCCTATGTTTATCTTGATCGTTTTGCTCAGAAGCAGACTTCTTTGCCCATCAACTCTTTCAATGTTCATAGGTTGCTCATCACCAGCGTTCTGGTCTCTGCCAAGTTCATGGATGACATGTAAGTCACTTTACTTCGTTATGTGTTTCTTGATTTGACATTTCCGAATTTTAATGTGATTTTCTATGTAATTATATTTCAAAATTGTGTTTCTTTGATGCATTGATGGGGCTAATTAATTAGTAATTTGTGTTAGGTAATCAAATTGTGACATTTGAACTGCAGGTTAAGTTTTTCCATTGGACAAATCAATTAAAATAATTACTGCAACAGTCAATTGGGAAGCTGATATTTTTTCTTCATAGAACATTAATTGCATTGTAGTAGAAATCAATTAACACGCCGTTTTGAAAGGCACCGGCGCCGAGAAAAAAGAAGACATGCATGTGAAAGCCTGCGTGTTTTACCAGACAAGAACACATAAGATGTGGTGGTTTTGTCTTGTCTGTATCTGTCTATATCTATCAATGCATGCCTGTAAATCCCATGAAAAGCTCTTGCAACCTGATAAAAAATTAAAAATTGACAATGCTAAGTCATTATTAAAAAAGGGTAATGACAGCTCAATTAGGGCCATGATCCCAATTGCATTAATTCTGTGCTTAATGATTGGCACCAGTCACTTTTGCCATTGTGCACAATCATGGTGGTTGTTTGACTGTCATATTTTGTCAATGTCACCCAGCCTCATGTGAAATTGTTAATTAATTTGATAGGCACCGGCTACCTTACAACATCAATAACTAACATCTTGCATTTTATTTTATTTTTGGGTAGCAGATGACTTTTTTTTTTAATTTCCTGATATTAATTTATATATTACGTAATATTTGAGACATAGGGCGATAAAATTGTTATTAATAAGAAAAAAAAAAACTGTGCATATGGGAGATGTAACGTACATATGTTGCAATCTTGAGGACCCTTACCTGTCAGAAAGTATAACTTCAATTGTTTTTCTGATTTTCTATTTGTATATTCAATTATTTAACACTTTTCTTGTTTAATTTCGCAGATATTACAACAATGCGTTCTATGCTAAAGTTGGAGGGATCAGCACGACAGAGATGAATTTGCTTGAAGTGGACTTTTTATTTGCTTTGGGCTTCCAATTAAATGTTACGCCCGCTGCTTTCTACACCTACTGCTCTTATCTCCAAAGAGAAATGTTTCTTCAATCTCCCCTACAATTAGAAGAACCTCTCAACGTGGGCAGGCAACTTAAGCAGTACCATTGTTGTTTCAGTGAAGATGAATGTGCCCATCAAAAACAACTTGCTGTTTAAGTGCTTCTTGGGATTTTTCTATGTGGTATCTGTAGGTATAGTTTTGTTACCTCTAAGACCATTTAAACTTGAATCAATCAAACATTTTGTTTGAAAAGAAATCATAATCTCCTCTGCAACACACAAAAAAAAAAATGTTGATGATAATTTGGTATAAAATTGTTTGAAATCCACCTCAAATGTATAATTCATGTCCCATACAACAAGTGCAGTAACTGCAGACATGCGACACAAAAAAAATTGATCATCACAAGATTTTGGTCCCAGTAAGAGAAAAATTCCACCAACAGATGGAATAAACTAGAGCAGCTCTGTTAGAGGTACACGTTACTTTACAGTCTGGATAACATGCTCAACTTTAGATGCTCTCCTCTTGTAGATTGCCACGACAATAAAATTCTGCCGTTGCCAGCCATGCAAATGTCACAATCAAATATTTACAAATTTGAAACTAGAAGGCCCTTTTGGCCCCATGTTTACATGACAAAACAGCAGCTTCCTGCATGTAATCGAATCCAGCCATGCAAGATTCACACTTGTCTTAACTAGAAGAAAATAAAATCCCTTATCCGTGTCAAATTGATATAATGTGCTGCAGATTAAATTGTTTGACCGTTGACATCATTAGCTGGGTTGTCATTGGGCTTGTAGTTCAATAGTGGGCTAGTGCGCTCAATGATTTAGTCATTTAGAGAGACATCAATTCTAGCCCAGTTTTTTATCTTTACAAAACTATAAGGGTAGACTTTTCCCATTTTTAATTTTTTTAATTTAATTTTACAAAAATTAACTGTGTGAATAAATTTTTGTAAATGCTATAAGAATGAGGTTATTTTCACTGTAAAAATCACTCTAAACACTCTAATTTTAATAAAAATTTTATTATAAAAATACCTATCATATGAATTATTATTAGGTGTAATTTGTTCTGAATCAATATTACATAATTACTTTGAACACCTACATAGCATACTCATTATTTAATGTACGTAATTCTCATGTTTTAAATCTTAAAACTTTTATTTACAAAATCTTAATCAATGCTAAGATGAATAATGATGAAATAAATATTTTTATTTTTCCATAAATAAAATAAAATTTGCACTCATTATTTTTTATTTTTTCAAAAATAAAATAAACAAAAGTACTGTAAAGCATTATTCTTCCCCCCCCCCCCCCGGCTTTTGACCTCTTCCTTTTCTTTTTTTTCGTCGTCTTCTTCTTCTTATCCTTCTTTTTTTCTTTTGTAGTATTTATAGAATATTTCTTATTGTTATTTCTCATTGCAAGTTATTTTGGATGCAAAATCTAATATTAAACATAAATTAATTAATTAATTAATAACTATATAATTTGTTTTCAACTTGATGACTTGATTATATTGTTATAAAATTTTGTTAAAACTCTTGAAATTAAATATATTGAATAACTTTATTGGGTTTTTAAGTAAATTACCTTAAATAGTCTGAACAAGGACCTTCTTGAAATTTTAAAGAGTGTAAAAACAAAATTTAATTTTTTTAAATTATTATATGAGCTTACAAAGTAATAGAGTGTTCAAAGTAATTTTTAAAGTGTAGATATTCTCACCCATACTATTACATATATTTATCTGGAATCACCCCATTGTAATAATATGTATACATAGATTATAATTTGAACACGCTTTTAACCCGCTTGTTAAAAAGTTTTAAAAGTTTTTTTTTTTTTTTCTTTCCATACCCTTGCAAAAGTCAAAATAATATTGAACTAAACCTCATTCATTATTGTTTCCTCTTTACACCCACCAGGATATCCATCACCATTAAAATCATTAAGAATTCCTTTTTCATTTCTTCATGTTCATCTTCAGTTTCAGAACCTGAAAGCAATACGTGTTAATGAAATCTTCGTCATCCTTTTAATCTAATGTCTTTGATGTCCTTTTTAATTGGTGCAATTCTTCAGCCACTGCTTTCACTTTCCTTCATTATTTACACATATCTTAGATTCGTTCAGGACAGAGGCCGACACAGAGAGTGCATTTTAATATCTTAATAATTTTCTATCACCCTTTAAAAATTTTTTTAAAAAGTTTAGAATTAAATCTATAGCTAAATATTGGTATCTCTATAACTTTCTCTTACTACTTTCCATTAATTTTACCTACGCATGCAACAATCCCCTAGTTACAGTGTTTTGCCTTTCCGCGCAAGGACATAATATTTCGAATGATGGAAATGGATTATTTGATGTTCTAGGTAAAAAATATATACATATTAGGTGGTCAGGTAATTGAAGTCTGCGTCATAGATGGTGGCTAAAGTAAAATATTATATATATATAGTAATATCAAATTATCCTTAATAAAAAAAAATACATATAAGGTTATTTTAGAAATAGAAAATTAATTATGGGTGTCCAAACTCCAAAGCATAACATATGGTGGAAATTTGAAAAGGGCCTTTTTGTCCTAATTCTTTGTTAATTCTATTTCCTATTCGATTAAGGAGTCAGTTGTTTTGTTAGTGGTTACTTAATCGTTATTTTATATTCCTAAGTTGTTTAGGAATTATTCTATCAATAGGATTTGACAGGGCTCTGCTCTCCTTATATATAGCGTGTCTTGATTGTTCATGAGACGAATAACAAATATTTTCCTTAAAAGCGAGACTCGTTTCCTTGCTCTCTGAAATAATCAGTTCTTCTTGTTATCCGTTTTCGTTTGCTTCAGTTTCCTAAGATTAGAGGCAAGTAAAGAGTGCAAGGTTCCTCAGGTTTTGTTCAACGACAATGGCGAAGAAGAGAAGGTCATGCGAAGGCATACGGGCTTCGGGGGTTGTGTTGCTGGCCTTGGTTATTATTCAATCGTTCAGCCTGCTCGGCGCTTGCTCTCCAGAGACCTCATCCTTTAGAAACGGACCACGAAGCTTCAACAACAAAGGAGAATTAAAGATTTCGCCCAGGGTCAAACTTTATATGAATCGGGGTCGACCAGAGGTTGTCATGAGTAATGGCCTCGTCCAAGTCACTGTGTCGAGGCCAGGCGGTGGAGTCACAGGAATCAAATATAAAGGAATTGACAATTTGCTGGATTACAAAAATAAAGAAGAAAGACGAGGGTACTGGGATGTAATTTGGAATGAGCCAAGAGATCCTACTGGCAGCTATGACGTATTAAAAGCAACAAAGTTCAGGGTGGTGAAGCTGGATGAAGACCAAGTTGAACTCTCATTCACAAGAAAATGGAACTTCTCCCATCGCGGCTCTCTGGTGCCCTTAAATGTGGACATGAGGTACATAATGCGGCGTGGCGTCTCGGGGTTCTACTTCTATGCCATAATGGAGCGTGAAGAAGGATGGCCTGATGTGTACATGGATCAAATAAGAGCCGTTTTCAAGCTTCGAGAAGACAAGTTTCGTTACATGGCATTGTCAGACCACAAACAAAAGTTAATGGCATTGAACGAAGATCGTGTAAGAGGTCAGACTCTTGACTACCGTGAGGCCGTTCTCTTGACCAATCCAACCGATCAGAGACTCAAAGGAGAGGTTGATGACAAGTACCAGTACTCGAGTGAGAACAACGATAACAGGGTGCACGGATGGATATCCCACAATCCACGAGTGGGATTCTGGATGATCACACCCAGTGATGAGTTCCGCACATGTGGACCCATCAAGCAAGAGCTCACATCCCACGCTGGCCCCACCGTGCTCTCCATGTTTTCTAGTACTCATTATGCTGGGAGGGAAATAGATACATATTATGCTAAAGGGCAGCCCTGGAAGAAAGTATTGGGTCCTGCTTTTGTCTATCTGAACTCAGTTTCTTCCCATGAAAATCCTCGTGCTCTTTGGGAGGATGCTAAACAACAGATGTTGAGAGAAGTTGAAAGTTGGCCGTATGATTTCCCTCGATCAAAGGATTTCCCGAAATCTTATCAAAGAGGAAGAGTTTCCGGTCAATTACAAGTCCATGACCGATATGTGAATGAGAAACCGATGAGCGCAAAATCCGCTTACGTTGGGTTGGCTGCTCCTGGTGATGCGGGATCGTGGCAAGCAGAAACTAGGGGTTATCAGTTCTGGACAAAGACAGACGAGGAAGGACATTTCACAATCGAAAATGTTCGAGAAGGGGATTACAATTTGTATGCATGGGTCCCTGGATTTGTTGGCGATTACAAATACGGTTTTAATATTACTGTCAGAGCAGGGTCAAAGATCAACTTGGGAACCGTTGTTTTTGAGCCACCCAGAAACGGTCCTACGCTGTGGGAAATCGGAGTCCCAGATCGCTCAGCTGCTGAATTCTTCGTGCCAGATCCCTACACAAAATATAAGAACCCGGTGTTCACTGGACCCTCGGACAAGTTTAGGCAATACGGATTATGGGAACGATACGCAGACTTTTATCCGAAGGATGATCTCCTATACACCATTGGCGTCAGCAATTACACTCGAGACTGGTTCTTTGCTCATGTTAACAGGAAAGTAGGGAATAACACATTTCAGCCAACCACACGGCAGATTATATTTCAATTGGAGGACGTGAGCAACAAAGGAAATTACACACTCCAATTGGCCTTGTCAGCAGCTACATTCTCTAATTTACGGGTTCGGCTCAATTTCAATAGTCGTCAAAGAAACATGCGACCTCTGTTCTCGACGGGAACGATAGGAAGGGACAATGCCATTGCTAGACATGGGATTCATGGGTTGTACAGATTTTACAGCATCAACGTGCCAAGCTATTTGCTCAACCGAGGGAATAATACAATCTATCTTACTCAGTCAAGAAACAACGGACCCTTCCAAGGAGTCATGTATGATTACATACGCTTTGAAGGTCCTCCAAATTCCAACGAAGGAAGCTGAACCAGGCATATTTTAGAGGAGATAATTAGAGAGTAAATTTTTTCATGTTACAAAGAAAGATATACATATGTACAAGTCTTTTTTTTTTTTTCTTTTTCCAAATGGAACTAGATGTTTAAAAAAAAATTATTGGCAAAATAAAAATTTTTCGCAAAGTTGATTGTGGCTATGAGATCAGCCACGTTGATTGGTTGATTGCCTGCAAGTAGTACGATTTCCAGCAGAAAGAAGCTATGTTGCACTGTGGGTTCTCATTTTTTTATATTTTGTTTTAATGAACATCGGCTAAACTGTGGATTCTCATAATGTGTTGCTTCCTAGTGAATATGTCTCCCAAAACCTTCATTTTGTATATGCTTTCTAAAAATATTCTTAAAGATCTTAAATCTAGACGGAATATAAATTGAAAAAATACTTTGAACTAGATTTTTTTTTAAAAAAAATTGTTCTTTTGTTGGATAAAATTGTTTTGTCTTTATTATACTTGTGATTAAAGTAACTTGATGTTATCTAATGGCACTCTGGAAACGGAGAAAAAATGAGGTTAGTTGCCCAAAGGCAACATAGAGACTGAGAGAGAGTGCATTTTGATAGCTTAATTTTCTATCGCTCTTTTAAAAAGTTCAGAATTTAGTCCATAGCTAGATATTGGCATCTTTAATAACTTTCTCTTATTACTTTCCATTAATATTACATGCGGGACAATTACCTAGTTACATTATTTTGCCTCTCTACTGCGGACGTAGTATTTCGAATGATGGAAATTGATTTGATATTCTAGAAAATATATATATAGATTACGTCTTTTTAGAGGATAATTGAAGTGGTTGTATTAGATGGTGCCTAAAGAAGAGTATTTTATTTACTTTTAGTTATATCAAATTGAATGTTCTTAATAATAAAATACAATAAGGTTATTTTAGTGATATAAAATTCTATAAAATTATGAGCATTCAGCGTATAATTTAGGCTGAAAATAGCTCTACCTTATTTAGTATGTATTTCGTTCATTATTTAAGATAATTTGAAAACCATCAATCAACATTATCTTAGGGTCAAGAGACCTAATTCTTTGTTTTATCATTTAGTATGTTATGAAGAAGATATAGTTATTGTGTTAGTGATTAATTTATTAGTTTTTATTTTTCTAAGCAACTTAGTGGAAAACTTATGGGTACCCCTAAAGTGCTACTCCTTTCTTGGTCTTTTTTCTCGTGTTTGGCAGGTGTCTGTGCACTATATTTATCGTGAAGCTAATTTCGCGGCGGACTTCATGGCTAATCATGCCCTTACTCTCCCTCTTGGCCTTCATCATTTTGCTACCCCTCCCCCGGGGCGTCGAGACTTGGTTACGTAATGATTGTTTACGGATTGTGTTCTCTCGTGTTGTTAAACCTTAGTTTTCGTTGAGGTTCTTTATTTAACAAAAAAAAAGTACTGCTTCTTTCTTATTTACTCCTTACACATGTATGTTTTAACCAATTTGTGATACGCGCGCGCGCGGTAAATAGTGAAGTAGTTTAGGAATGATAAGATGTTGTCTATATAAAGAGTTTTTTCTTTTAAAACTCTGAATCCCTCGGAAATATTCTGCTCTTCTTCTCTCGATTTTTGAGTGAAGGATATGAACATGAAATATGTTAATGCCCGACCCTCGATGGGCACTACTATCATCGGCGTCACTTACGGTGACGCATTGTCTTCAGCTCAGTATCGGGCTGTCTATATAAAGAGTTTTTTCTTTTAAAACTCTGACTCCCTCGAAAATATTATGCTCTTCTTCTCTCGGTTATTAAGTGAAGGATATGAACATGAAATATGTTAATGCCGACCCTCGATGGGCACTACTATTATCGGCGTCACTTACGGTGACGGCATTGTCTTCGGCTCAGTATCGAACAAGATTACAGCTCACAGATTCTCATAGTAACGTCTCTGAAGTATGAAACAAGAGCTGGTTGGAAACTAGGATGATGATTGTTGACGGTTGGGACAAGCATAAAGGTGGGAAAGAATATAGAGTTGTTCTTGAAGAAGCAATAATGAATTGAACAACGTCTTGTAGTTGGAGTTATTTGTATGGGTTTCTTGATCATGCAAGGAACTTAGCTTCAGGAATTAGTGGTTAAGGCAAATTTGACATGCTAGTAGTACAGGCCAGAAGTCGTATCCTGATGAGTTGGTGACATTAACGCTTCTACTACGGTGGCAGGATCAGGAGGAATTGGAGAAGCAAAATTCCTTATTGCAGACATGATTAATTGTTTAGTTAATTAGTTTGATAATAAGTTTAATCTATATGCATTAGCTAGTCTAATGGCAGTGATCATTCTTTCTTGTAAACTAATTGAGAGCCAAATGTTGCGAACCGCCCAAATTCGTAGCCCAATTTGCTCACCAAGAGCCCAACACAAGGTAAAGAGTGCTAGCTTGGCCCAATTCTGGAACATTCTAGGCAACTCTAGTACATTGAGCTTGTAAATACTCTAGAATTCTCTATACAATTCCAGCACATGTAAATAGCTAGGAAATGGAAGAATTCTCTAGAATCTCTAGAGCTTGGCAAGCTTCTCCTATAAATATGGGATGACATTAGGCATTTGCATCCAACAAACATAACAACCAGCATTGTAAGCAACTCAAGCATTATATTCTCTCTTTGTGCAATATAAGTTTTCTTATTCGGCTCAATTAATCTCTTCTCTTGTTCGAGAAGCTCTAAACTTATTTAGCAACATTCGACAAAGTTGTCTAAGTACTCACGGGTTAACTGCGTAAAATACTCATCCCGTGACACAAAGCAATGAATGATCGATCACAATAGGATTTTTTTTTTCCTTTTATAAGTGCGGGAAATTTATTAAAGCAAAAGAATGGAGTAATTACAGGCTAAAATTCAATAGGATTTGTTTCACTAATTTATTTCAAGTAGTGAGGCCATTAACACCTTGAAAAGTACTCAGCACACCCAATTTTCTATTAATTATTTTTTAAAAAATTGAATATTTTATTCTTTTTCTTTCGACTTTTTGTAATACTAAAATTGATATTTTGCACGAGAATGTTAGGAAATCGAGCTTCCTCCCAAGATCACTCCAAGCAATTTGTCAAGTAACAAATTAACAAGAAAAATTAAATGAAAAATAATATCAATCCCACAACACAAGATTTACGTGGAAAATTCTAAATTCGAAGAAAAACCGAGGCCGTTGTCAAAAAAACAACCAGAGAAAAATATTCACTATGTGAAAAATTATTATAACCACATTCTCATAAATAATTTCTCTCACTCAAGCCCCAGATACACCTAAAATACTAAAATTTCCTAATACTCACTTAATGCTTAACTTGTATTAGATTTTACAACTCTGAATGTTTCTCTCTGGGATGATTAAAATGAAGGAAGGACATCTCCTATTTATAGGCAAAAACTTGCCTAAGAGCCTTCAAGTTTGATCAAATTTGATGGCTTACCCACCAAATTTGGTCATGTTCAACCATGGTTGTTCCCATGGTTCAAGAATGCAGGTTAAAGTCTTTACTTTGACATTCTCCCACTTAGAGATTTGATTGAGAATCAATCAATCTCCACACCACCCTTATTGTCTTTACCTTAGTCATAATCCTCAACATAGAGAATTATCATACTCCACCATAAAGAATATATCACTTAGAATTAATTACTAATCCTAAGAATTTTACATTGGCACATGTCGAAATATCTTACTGAAATTTATGGTGCAACTTCAATGTTGGCTTTCTTGGAAGTTTGTCAACCATCTACATAAATTTCACCACACACCCTGCATCAATGCCAACCATGCCTTTTGTGTAAATCTTATGGACCCGCTAGTAGTAACATATCCCCTTTCATGGTACCAGTCGGTATACCATGAGGATGTCGTCATTATCCTTTTTACAAGGGACCAGTCGTCTCCCACGATGATGAGAGACTTACCACTAGCAATGCTATCAGTATCTCATCTGGAGCCACTTGTCAATTCTACTCCATTTCTCCTATGACAATCTTTTTTTAGGTGCCCTGATTGTCCATACCCCCAGTAGACTCCTTTCTTAGAATTATTTTTCTTCCAATTCCCTACAACTGCCAAAGCCTGAGACATCTGTAGTTTCAGTACTTTCACCACTTTCACCTCAGTCTTCTTTATTCTGAGAGTAAAGTACTAGTAACTTCTTCAATATCTACTGTCTCATTCCCGTACATCAAAGTAGGTAACATGTGTTTATAGGAAGTTGGAAGTGACCATAGCAACCTATGCGCCTTGTCCTCATCTTCAATTTTAACTCCAATGGCTTCTAGTTCTGACACAATACCATTGAGAACACTGAGGTGATTAGAAATTTTTGTACCTTCATCCATCGCAGTGTGTGAAATCGCTCCTTCAGGTATAATCGATTTGAGATGCTCTTTGTCTGATACAACTTTTTTAGTTTCTCCTAAATTTCTTTTGCTATAGGAATGTTTCCTACATTTGAAAGAACATTCTTTACTAGACACAGTCATATGATACTTGCAGCTCTATCATCAAAATCTTCCCAATCTTCATCGCTTATACTAACTTTTCCAGAGTCACTACTGGAAGCAAGGAATGACTTTTCCTTCAATGCCTTGTGTAACCTAGATTGAATCAACATATCCTTGACTTGAACTTGCCATAAGCCAAAGTTAATTCTCCCATCGAATTTTTCTATTTCAAATTTCACCGAACTTGAAAATTTCAATCCTGACATATTTGTTTTGCAGATTAGCCTTTACTCTTCACTACAGACTGTTTTGACTGGCTCCCACTGCTTCACGTGAATAGTACCATATATGTGAACAATGCTCTAACCAAAACTTTAATCAATAGCTCTAATACCACTGTTAGAAAATCGAGATTTCTCCCAAGATCACTCCAAATAATTTATCAAGTAACAAATTAACAAGAAAAATTAAATGAAAAATAATATCAATCCCATAATACAAGATTTACGTGAAAACTCCAAATCCTGAAAAAAACCACGGCCGTTGTCAATAAGACAATTAGAGAAAAATATTCACTATGTGAAAAATTATTGCAACCACACTCTCATAAATAATTTCTCTCACTCAAGCCTCAGATACACCCAAAATACTAAAATTTTCTAATACCTACTTAATGCTTAACTTGCTTTAGATTTTACAACTTTGAATGTTTCTCTCTAGGATGATTAAAATGAAGGAAGGACATCTCCTATTTATAGGCAAAAAACTTGCCTAAGAGTCTTCAAGTTTGATTAAATTTGGTCATGTTCAACCATGACTGCTCTTATGATTCAAGAATGGAGGCTAAAGTCTTTACTTTGATAGAGAAGACTTTTCAGAATTTAATAACAATTTCTCTGAAAATTAAAATTCAACAAGCATTAATTTTTGAACAATTATGAATTTGACAATATGAACTGCACAAATCTACAACAATTGTGAATTAAAAGCTAAAACTAATCTTTGCAAGAAAGTTTGTAATTTATTTAATGTCAATGGATATATAAAATTAGTTATTATTTGTTAGTTTTTTGTTATATACTGTGACTCGTTAAGTACTTTTAGCTTGCTTGAAATAATTACGGTCTTCAAATCTCTTCAATGATTGTGGCCGAAGATAAGGAGAAGAACACTGCAAATGAAGTCGGAATATCTTAAAACAAATAAGGAAAATTATTTGCCTGTTATGGTAATTTGATTATAAATGATTCGGTAATACACGTAGGCCTCCCTTTTTTTCAACATGCGGTTTAAAAATTAATATCTCTATGCATAGTGGACAATAAAGTGGCTTTTTCATAAAGAAACAAACATTTTATTGGAAAGAGATTGAACTAAAGTTAGTTTGGGAAGATCATTGGTGTCTTTATAAATAACAAATCTTTTAATTAGTTATTAATATTATTTTTCAACTAGAGATGTTTTATTTAGATTTCAGAGGTGTGTTAATAGTCCAATCTTAGTTAAAATTTGTTTGGTCCATTAATTACCTCATTAACATTATATAAATAACTCAATTACTTCTAAATACATTTATTTTGTTTCAAAAATATCATTTACCTTTATGTCAATACGTAAAAGTGATTTTAATTATCTCTTATCATGTATAGTATTTTTAGATATAATTATAAGCATTCCTCACTTATACTATAATTCAGGCTAATAAATTTTATATCGATGGGTTCTTCAAATTATATTAGATGATATTTAAACTGACCAAAATCATGAGACCCTCCTTTCCCTGCTTAATTGTTTGGCACCTGTGTATCTCGTTCAATTGATCTTCACATATGTATTTGTTTGTTGCTTCATTCAAAGCTTGGTCTGTTGGACTGAAGATCCAGATCCTGGTCAATTAAGTGTTATTATTTGTTGGTGAAGAAACGCCTTGAAGGGGCATCATGAGCCCTTTTTTTCTATAAAAAAAAAAATCAACGAAAATTAAAAAGAAGAAACGCGGTATTCATTGTTTCATGTTGCAATTCTCAAGGGTAGAAATGTCAATATGTGAAAATGGGATCATGTAAACATTATTTGGGGGGGGTCATTAATAGCCCCACTCATTATAATTCTTGCTTCAGGCTTTTTGAAGTCGTCCCAAACTTAGGCCTTGTAAGAAAATTCAACCCACAACGACTTCAAAAGTAAACTTGTTTCTTTCGTCTTTAATTTTTCCTCCTTTCTCTCTCTCTTGGGGTTCAAGAAACTATTAAACTCCTTCCTTTTGGTAACCGACTAACAAGTAACGAATCAGAATCCTACCATAATTGGAAGTTTGGTATTTATTCAATTACCCTCTATGCTGCGGTTTTTACTCTGATGCTCTGCTTCTAGGCTTAAATTAAAAACCGCGCCGCCGGCCCAACAATGGGCTTCTTAGCTCTTGACTGGATATCGTAACCGTTGACTAAAATACCACAATAATTGCAGGTTCAATTGACCCATGTCGTACACTTGGCTAGATGCAATTGGCTAACAGCAAGTACGAAACCTTTTAACTCCAAATAGATCGTAGTACACTAGATAATCTCTATTCCCAAGTGGGAACACGACTACACGAGTACGAAAAGTTAACACAGAGTCGGTTCCGCGTTCGCAGCAGTCACGGAAATTTGAAAAGCACCGACTCGCAGCATATATAGGTCTCGAGCTAGAGTTTTCCATTAGTTCTTACTCTTTTAAAATTCTGAAAGATAAGGTATGTTCTCTTTTCTTTTTCTTTTTCCCTGTTCATTGTATTTCATGTTGTCTGTATTTGGTTTATTAAAAATACTTGCGTTTATTGTTATGTTCCTTTCGTGTTATTGCTTTAGTTAGTTATTTGGTGCGATTGGATTGGGTTGTTGATTCTTATATGCTTGTTTAGTTAATTGGATAACATCATCAATTTAGTCCGAGTATGCATGGATTAGCCCAATATAGTAATTATCCACTGTTGCCGTCTTGCGAACTTGAGGGTCAAAGTACGCTAGAATGACGAAAATAAAGGTATGTGAAGTTAGGGGTGAAAGTCTATTTTGTATATAAAAAGTTTTGAGTTCGGTGTTTTGCCTCAGATTGTGATTCCATACATGGGTTTGTTTCACAATTTTTTATTTAATAGTATGCAGATTAAAAATTGATATCTCTGATACATCGTTGCCAATACATGAGTTGTTGATACCATCCAACCAATCGTTAGCGTTTTTGAAGTCGAATTTGGTAGTGCTGAAGTCGTGGTTGCGGATCCACGCAAAGATATGGACATCATTGAGAATGGAGCTCTCATTCACAACCATAATTTGCTTTCGTTTAATGACTGCAAATTGACAGCCTGGTGGCTGTGACTTGTAAATTGTAGTAGCTTAAGGAGGATGAGTTATGGTGGCAAAAACTTCAACCATTCGGCAGATGGAAGCTGAATCGCTGGTGGAGTTTATACCGCTGTGTGGATACCATAAAGAGGATTTCAGCATTACCAATTTCGACTTTAACGGACGTTATCAGGAGGTAATTAATATTTCATTAATTGATAAAATAAAATTAGAGGTACCAGGTCATGATCATATTTTATTAGTGCATTATGCACTAGAAGTTACCCAGGTAGGGGTGACTCTAGAGAATTTGAGGCCCTAGTGGAAAATTTTGTTTTAGGTCTTTTCTTTTTTTCCAATTTTCTTAACCAGGTTATAAACAGGTTGACATGAAATATCATGTTGCTGTCAATCTGTTCAAAAAGTTGTGTAATGTCCTAAAAATTGTGTTGTGTTAATATTTGAGTCCAAGAAATTGTTTTTGTGTCAATATTCAAGTTCAAAAATATGTGTCAGTGCTAATAAGTCCAAAATATTGTGATGTAATCGTGTCCTGATTTATATTGCCAAACTTCTATTTTAGGAACTTTTATTTATAAGATTTGTTCTAAAAAGATAATTTAAAAGGTTTCTTTGGAAAAGATTAATTTAAATTTTAGTAGATGCATTAATAAAAAGAAAATTTACTTATTGTTGTACTTAATATTAATTTAAATTTTTAAAAAATACTAATAACTCCAATTACTCATAAATTAGGGGGCATAGATTGATTATTTAGAGATAGGTCATTAGGCAACTAGCTAATAGCCCAGGACTGCCGCCCCTGGGAGGTTTTTCCTTTTCAATAATAAACTAAAAATGATATAAGTTAATAATAATTAGAGTAATACAACACTTCTCAAATAATTGTTAGAAATTTCATCTAAAGCCTTTTCAAACATTCATGAGCCAATTTTGAAGTTATCCTTTTAAATAATAAATTACAAATCATATTAGTTAATATAAATAATAAAAGTAACGCTACACTTCTCAAATAATTTCGTAGAAATTTCATTTCAGGCAATGCTGCATTCATTCATTGAGTGTTGACCATACCATCAAATCGATTGTTTTCTAATTAGAATTCAATGTTAATTTATAACTAAAAACCCCTAAATATGAATTTCAATATGTAGGCATGCATGTTCAAATAGGAGATTTTTTAAGTGGTGTTTTGTTTGTTCATAATTCTTTGTTGTATTCCTTATGAACTTGTAGTATGTCAGAGCTAATTAATTATGTATGTTTTGTTTATCTTTTTAATTAAAATCTTCCGTTAATTTCAGTGATAACATAACTTTATAATTGGATCTACTAGAAGAATCACCATGGTTACATTAAATACACTTGGACATGATAATGGATTCCCCCAAAACCCAAAACGCCCAAAAGTCTATTGTGAATTTCCTTCATTTCCAAAAGGATGTGCAGATAGTGAAGTTCTTGATTCTAGATTTGGAGATAGTGGAGTCGTTGATTCTAGATTGAACAACACTCCTAGGACATACCCAGCTAGAAGAAATTTGAAAGGGTTTCCTGTAAATAGAGACTTTCCTGCTGGCTGTGGAGGAAACCAAAGAATTTTGAAAGTGTTTCCTATAAAACGAGACTTTCCTGTTGGCTGCGGAGGAAACCAAAAAGGGTTTCCCAGAAAAGGAGATTTTCCTGTTAGGTGCAAAATCCAAAGTCTTGATAATTCATTTCACTTTAACGATCAGAATAAGTCTATCATAGAAGTTGCTAAACCTTTAGAGGTTTACAACGGACTTGGTAATTCTGATCGTGAAAAGGTGAAGAAGACTTTGAATTTGTTTCGGGAAGTAGTCTCCGTGCTCATGCAAGAACAAGAGCATGAGCATGCAGGGAAGTCAGGAACCCATAAAATTCTTTTCAAGGCTGCTAAGCTTCTCAAAGATGAAAAAAGATGGATCAACACACCCAAAAGATTAGGTTCAATCCCTGGAGTAGAAGTGGGTGATAAGTTTCAGTGGAGATTTGAAATGACGATTATTGGCCTTCATCAACAGTTTAACAATGGAATAGATTACATGGAAGAGGGAGGAAAATTACTAGCGACAAGCATTGTTGAATCAGGTCGTTATACCAATGATGGAGGATATTGTGATCATGTGTTGATTTATTCAGGCCATGGGGGGAATCCTAAGGTCTCAAAAGATGCTGTACCTGAAGATCAAAAGCTTATACAAGGAAACTTGGCACTAAAGAATAGCATGGAAGCAAAGACTCCGGTAAGGGTCATTCGTGGGATTAAGAATTTGGTGTCAAGTAATTCTTCAACCAGTGCAAGTGTTATGAAAAAGAACAATGTTGTCTATGTTTATGATGGATTGTATTTTGTGGAACGCTATTGGCAAGCAAGAGGGCCTTTTGGTAACCTAGTTTTCAAGTTCTTGCTAAGAAGCTTAGGGCAAAAGGATTATAGATTGGATGAAATGAGAGAGGAGCAAAGCAAATCCATGATTAAGAATAAGCCATTAATGTGGGAAAGAGAGAATATCATCCCATGTAACAACATGCTTGTTGGTTGATATTCTGAGACATGAAAGGTTTAAGAAATGTATTACTTTTATTAATTTTCATTCTACTATATTACATACTACTTTTATTAAATTTCATTTCACGTCTTTTAATCATTTTATATCATCTTCATAAGTATTACATATGTCTTTATTAGTATTGTTTTGGTTCAGGATCATGGACTTTATTAATGTTTAAAAAAGTTATTATTAATTTATATAGTTTAATAGCTTTTCAATACTTAAACAAATCTAGGATCCTGGATAGGAACATTTCTAAGGGCTTTATTATCATTTTTATTTTTTAGGGTTGTTATCATTTAACTATCACAAGAATTATACAATATTAAATTTTTATAAGAATTATTGTTGTATATTATTTTATTGTTGAATCTTTGTAAAATTTTTCATTTTATTGTAAATGCAAAAATAACCAACTCAATTTTTTGCCTGATTAACCCGGCTCGAGTTTTTGGGCTTTGACCTGCATCTAAGGGTCAAGGGTCAAGGTCATTTAGGAATGGTGATGTCACGCAACTTTAATTTTGGCCCGACTAACCCGATTTTAATTTCTCATGCTTTGACCCAAATATTCGGGTTTTAGTTCGGTTTGAACCAAAATTTTTTGGTCGATCAAATTTTGAGTCAGGGTCAGGCTTAATCTGACACGACCCTATATATATATATATATATATATATATATATATATATAATACACACTCACTCTCTCGCACACATCACAACATTACACGCACACATCACAATCACATACGAGGAACACACACACATTTCACAATAACAAAACCAAATAACCAATCTGGCAAGTACCAAACCCACAAATCCTAAGTTAGTTGTCGATAGTCAGCATCGTCACTGTCAACTGTGAAATACTAACTAGGCAACTCAAGAGGGGAGGTGAATTGAGATTTTAAAAATTAAGTTAAGCAAACCACACAACAATTCAATCTAATGCCTTAATAAATTCGAAAATAATAAATTTAATGAAAGCACAACAATAAATGAGCAAGGGAAGAGAAAGCAAACTCAATGATTTTTACGTGATTCGGCAATCTCTGCCTATGTTTACGCCTCCAAGCACACCGAGTTTGAGGATTTCATTATCTGAGTCTTTTCAAGACTTCAAACGTTTACAATTGACTTTAATGTGTCAATAAACATTTACAACAAGAGATTATCTCTTCAATCTTTTCACCCCAAATGTTTTTTACACTTGTACACTCACAATTTGATGAGAAATGAAAATTATAACAATGAAACTCTCCTTAAGAGTGAATATATAAATTGAAAAATAAAGATGATTTAATAAATGATGATTTACAAAATTGAAGCTTAATATATGTTGTGTGCACTTGTTTTTGCTTGTTATGATTGTCAAAAAAGAATTGGTTTTGAGTTTATATAGTTTGAGCTCAAAAAATTAGCCGTTATGCACTTTTTGGTCATAATCGGCTTATCGTTTATGAAATCCGGTTAGCCGCTTTTATATTACTATTAAGGCAAAAATTTGAATTTCAGAATATTCGGCATGCCGCTTTTCTTATCCGATTAGCCGTTTTTGAAATTTGGATTGCTGCTTGCAAAATCCGGATAGCTGTTTGCCAAATCCGGATAGCTGTTTATGCTCCAGAAGCTTATTCCCTAAAATTTGGATTGCTGTTTACCATATGCCGCTTGCTACAATAACGCCTACAGTGAAATATTTTTTAAATTTACAGTTCGACTCCAAAATTTTATAAAATTATATTATGGCTCAAAACATTATGAAAATTTACAAATAAGTTCAATTTTAGAATTTCTAAGTAATGTTTTTTTAATTTCAAACATTTTTGAATTATGATATAGCCCAAAATGCTATGACACTTTTCAAATAAGTTTTTCTCCAAAATTTCAAGCAATACTTGTTGATTTTAAAGTTTGCAAAACTCTTTTAATTAAATCATAAACTTGAAAAACAACCAATTTCATAAAATTATTTTTTCATTAAATATGAAACATTTATAATAGAAAAATAATGATTTTTTTAAAAAGAATAAAAACTAATTTCATAAAATAATATTTTAATTAAATATGAAACATTTGTAATGTGAAAATAATGATTTATTTAGAATGAATAAAAAATAATTTGGACTTAAAAGATTAATCATTTTTAATCTTGTTTGTTATCATCAAAATCAACATTATGGAAATATATATGTTAACAAACTGCACCCTTGTCATGCTTGCTGCCACTTCTTGCCTGCTCCAATCAACCGCGAGCTGTCTCCCACTGGCCTCTATCTCGCCTGTAGTTTGTTCCAATCAGCCGCGTGATGACATGAAGTTAACTAGCCAACCAACCGCCCATTGTCTCACCATCCTGCTGCGTCATTGCCACACACGCTCAAGGTCGATGAGGGATGGAGAGGGGTTGAGCCACCGTCGCTAGCTTTGGTAATTTCACAAAATAGTGCAGCTCAAGTTAAATTTGTTAATCTGAAAAGTGAAAACAATAAGGTATCGGGTCGAGGTTGACCCGACCTAAAACACAAATGATCGGGCTTTTTTAGGGTTAGGCTTTTAATTTTACTGATTAGGTGGTCGAGCCTGAGCCCGATCCGATCGATTGCCATTCTTAGTCGAGTTAGGACTTAAATATTATGGCCTGATCAAATTTGGATCACGGTTATGCGTATTTAGCCGAACGTAACTTGAACCCTTAAAGAAAAAAGACATAATTTTTGTTTTTGCTTATTCAGCCGAACGTCATTTGAACCCTTAAAAAAATAGGCATAATTTTTGTTTATGTTTATTCATAAAATTATATGGTTGAAACGTTGAGTAGAGTAATTTTTATGTTTATGTCACTTTAAGTTTGTTCCAAGGCTTTTAAATTTTATGATATAGGGGGATGTTATTTTTTTAAAATTTAAATTAAATTTCCTACTGTTATTCTTACATTTTACTATATTAACACTTTTAGTTAATTGGTAAAATATCAACAATATCTTTACTTAAAAAAATTGATTAAATTTCAGGTAAACAAAAACTTTTAAAAAAAATGAGTGTATGCTTGTGGTCCAACGCCATTCCTTCTTCGTTTCTTTTGTTCTTCTTCTTCACCTTTAATTCCAGCTGCTCTTGATGGGATGTGCGACTATTATCGGATTTGGGAGAGCGGTGAGTTCGGTGGCGACGAGGACATGTGACTGTCTTCAATTGGGCGTGAAGGCTGTGATTGCCAGTTGGGAATTTGGGATTGAAGGCGTTGTCGGCATAGATGGGACAATTGTCAATTTGTATTTTATTTGATAATGACTACATTGTACACATGTATAATTTTATCTTGATCTATTCAATCTTACCTTAATTGTCATCTTTTGAATTTTCCTTTACTTAATGTGGGGAGCACAACCCTGTAGGAGTTTGATAGCTTATTCAGCGTCTTCTTGTTGTTACTGTTGTTGGACCGTCATCGTTGCTGATCACGATGACACGTGCTAGCTCTCTCTCTCTCTCTCTCTCTCTCTCTCTCTCTTATATATATATATATATATATAATTCTAATAAATCATGAATTGTTTCAAGACTTTTTTACATTAAATTATATTTCACACTAATATAGACAGTTTAATATTTAAGATAAAAGATAAATTTGTTTAAAGAAAAAAATTGTAATTCATTTCCTATTTAATTTATTAAACCAAATAGTGAAATTCTCCATTCCTTTCTTCTTCCTTTCCCTCTATTCCACTATTTTTCTCTCCTCTCATTTCTTCAAACTAAACATGGCCAAAAGACATTTTAATGCTCAATGCATACTAAAATTAAGTACTATGACTAATCTTTTTTTTTTTTTTTTGGATTCTAATAAGTTGAAAATACTCATGCAAGGGGTGTTCGCTGATTCGAGAATTTAATCGAGAAATACTTTAGTAGTAAAATCTCTATAAATTAATAATGTCGAGTCTAGAATTTAACTACGGGGTTTTGTACAAATATACAAGTAAAACATCTATAAATTAATAATATCAGGACTATACAAAATTCATTAATTCAAAAAAAGTATCAATTAATCTATAAATTAATAAGTTTTCAATGCACATAAAGTTAATTAACAGAAAATGTATTGTATTTTACCAATCTAATCAATTAAAAACAAATTAATTCACAAATATAAGATTAAATAAATTCGATAGTCTAGTAATTGGAGAATTCTAACTCCAGAACTTTTGAAAGCTCTAAGCAAAATTAGAGATCTAATTATATTTAAATTTCAAAGAATATATAATTAAATTTCAAGAAAAAAGTAATAATGGAGCCATATTTTATATAATAAAATGTTTTAACAATTTTATTTTTAATTTTAGCAAATTTTTATTTTATAACTTGAATGACCATAGAGTTATATGAGGATTTTCAGAAAAAAAAAAGTTATCATAATAATCTATCAAAATTATTAATTTAGCCGATTAATCCAAGTGGGACTATAAAAAAAATTATTGCAAAATAAACGTTGGTAATTCATCGAGTATTAAATTTATGGAGGTTATATTATAATTATAAAAAAATTACATAAACAATTATGATAGAAAGAGAGAACGACGATTGAAATCCATTAAAAATTAGGGATTTAGAGTGATTTTGCAATGAAATCCCGTACTTAGGGAAATCAAATATAAGAATTCCTATCATCATTATTTTCATAATATTTTAATTAGCATATGTGAATGAAAAATATCTCTCCATCAAAGCACTATTTATAAATAATAAAAATGAGATAAAATAGTCTTAGTTTCCTGTAATGAAAAGTATTTCTATCAAAAAATTTATTATCCTAGTTTACTTATTCTATCTCTAAAGAAAGAGAGCGAGTAAACTAATGACGCGATTCGAATATTCGTTGTCAAGGTATATGTAAAAATAATTTTTTTAAATTACATACACGTAATTTATAATTTTTTTATATAAATAATGATTGATATAAATTTATTTATTATTATTTATGTGAGAGAATTATAAATTATATATATGTAAAAAATGAAAGCCTTCCAAACAACAAAGAGTAAGGATGAAGAAGAGCGGACCACGTGTTCTAGTTATAGAAGAAATGAATATAGGAACATGTGTACATTAATGGGAAGTGACGCGAGTATGTCATATCACAAATAAGTTCCATCATTCAGTGCCACGTGGCGAGATCCCGGGCATACTAACAATAGGATGCTTGAAATAATGAAAAGAAATAATCAATAAATGCCAATTTAGAATGAATTCTGAGTTCTGACCCACTGAGAACATAATGCTTTTTAAAATGGAAAGAACCAACTCACTTCCTGCATAACCATAAACTTAAATCCTTTTTTAAACATCAAATCACAAGATAAAACAACATCAGGATGCAAAAGTGATGGTGCTAAAAATAAATTATTGCTTGGAGATTGTAGGTATGTTTATTATCCCCTCCCATTTTGCACACACTATTTCTGTTTATATTTGCGCTTTGAAAAATCATGTAGAAATACGAACATAGAAAATGATTTAACTACTAAAAGTGTGTTGGTTTGGATTTTTTTGGGGATAAATGACCAATGCTTGCTCATAGAAAATATCGAATGACATAGACTAAGTAATGATTTCCAAAACATATATGGGGAATTTTTGGTTGGGTATTTGACGATCAGGTAGATGTTAATAAGGATTTCATTGAGAGAAGAGCCGAGGTAGATTATGAAAAAACAAAGTATGACCCCATGTTTAGACAATGTGATAACTTTAAGTTCAATATAAATGAGATCTGCAACATGACAATAGAATACGAGGGACATAGTGAGCAAAACAGAAGGAAAAATAGAAAGAAAAGAAGAGTAAGAACTCAACCTATAGAACACGACATGGATAGGATATATTCAAGACGTTGAGAGGTTGACCTTGAAACCTTAAGGGAAAAATATAACATACCGAGTAAAATAAAAATGAGAGTACCAAAAAATGAGAAAAATCTATCCCCCTTCCCCCCTTTTAAGAACACAGTAACCACACGTACAATGTTTTTTTAGTGTAGGTTAAGATTACCCATGCAACCTTATTTTGTAACTATGCTAAGTCTGTTAGGCTTAGCACCTTGTCAACTATCATTAAATGGGTGGAGAATCTTAGGGGACATCTATGTGCCACGGGCAAAAGCTCGTCTATCCAAGCTCATATTTTAAGAGCTAAAAGGTGCTTTAATTTGAGATGTAACCCAAAGGACTAAGATTGTTGGTATTATTTAGGGTAATTATTTACTAACTACTTATTTTTTAAGATTTTTTTTAAAAATACACATATTTATTTTTTTTTGTCTGATTTCCACTTGAAATTACAAAATGTATCATTTTTTCATTATCATCTAAATTTCGTGAGCGAAGTTAACAAAATATTAATAAAATGACTATTTTACCCTCTTAATGTAAAATTACTATTTCACCCTAATTAAATGAAAAAAAATTAAATTACTTCAATTTTCCTTTACAATTTAGACATTAGATAATAAGTTAAACAAAATAATCTAGAATATTTTTACCTTTTTTTTTTCTTCTTTCTACCATGTTTAAATGACGTTGATTTTTGCTATGCATGTGAAATGACAAATTTACCCCTATGACATCAGTAAGATTTTAACAGAATATAAACGGAAGTGGAAAAGTGTAAGAAAATGTAACTTCTAGTGGAAATCAACCAAAAAAAAGATGTGTATTTTTTTAAAAAATCGAAAAGAACAAGTGGTCGGTAAATAATTTCCATATTATTTATCAACATGGCCTAAATAAAGAGATCCATCCATGACTTACCGACTACAAATTATGATTTCAAAAATTGGTGTCTTTGGATTTCAGCATAATAAGGTCGGGTCAATTAGGACCTTAAACATGGAATACAATATATTTTTAGGTAATTAGGTCTGGATTTTAGCAATACATTTTAAAGAAGTTTTTTTAGGAGGGGAAAAATTAAATGGGAAATAGCTTACCTGTTTGGCTACGCAGACTTGTGAGGAGATTAATAAAAAACAATAGTTTAGTATCGTTCCCATATAATAAAATTTGCCTTCAAACGTGTAGGCTTGTCTCTTTGCACGAGGCTATTATAGAACGAGCTGCTTTGTGACAAAGAAGAAATGATATGAACTCTGACTTGATGCTAACTTCATAATTTTTTTTTGTTAAATAAGAACCCTAATTAATTTTATCTTCGTGAAATAGAAGCAGTGTCTTCGAGTATTTTAAAAAGGCTCAAGAACAAAAGACTGAGAGAAGAACCACCAAAAAGAATTATGGAGAAGGAGGTCAAGAGTTAGCTGTACTGACCTCAAAGATGTAGACCTAAAAATCTCCCTTAGTTGTTTGTTCAACTGCAATGATTCTTTCAATCTAGTAATTGTCTCAAGCTGATAAGATGACCAACAGATCGGGTCAACCACCTTTAGAAACAAAAAAAAAAAAGAGAAAAAAGAAAAATTCAACATACTTTGGTTGACGTCCTTGAGATCAGTACAATTAACCTCTAACCTCCATTTTCATAATTGTTTTTTGGTGGTTTTTCTCTCAGTCTTTTGTTCTTCAATCTTTCTAAAATACCCGATGACATTGGTTTTATTTCATAAAGATAAAATTAATTATGGTTCATATTTGATTAAAAAAAATTATGAGATCAGAATTAAATAAGAGTTCATACCCTTTCTTTTTCGCTGAGTAGCTCATTTTATTCTAGACTCGTGCAAATGGACAAGTCTATATACTTGAAAACTTTCTAGCTTTATAAGGTCGGTATATGGTCGACAGTAAAGGTAAACTATTCTTATATGGGAACGATACTAAGCTATTGTTTTTTATTGATCTCTTTACAAATCTGCACAAGCAAATAGCTAAGCTATTTTCCATTTAATTTTTCCCTCCTAAAGCAAATTCTTTTAAAAAGAGAAATTTACCAAATTAGCCATAATACTTTAGGAAACTACAAAACTAACCACACAAGTTTTTTTATATCAAAACTAGTCAAACAACAAACTTTTAGACCACAATACCCCTGTCAATCTCACCAGCTCACCAAAACCTGTAACTCACCCACACTTCTCACCAAATGGAAGCACCAATAGAGAGCCAAATCGGAGACCATCATCGACGACAATCTCACCGGAATCCCGTTTAATAGCAATCAATATCTCCAAGATCAACAGTTGAAGTTCAAAAACCCTAGGTTAGCAATTTCAAACACATGCTTTATATTGTTCTTGTATTGTGTTGTGGTTGTGTGTTGTTGTGATGGTGGTTGGTGGTGGTGGTAGTGGTGTATTGTCGAACTGTGTTGGTGGCAATATGTTGCAATGGGTACTAAAAAATTCGTGAAAATTCAAAATTTTTGTGCGACAGGTGCCCGTCCCACCAAATATTGTCTTACAGCTTATCTGTCGCACAAAAAATCATATTACACAAAATTTAGGCTATTTTCTGAAGGTCATAATTTAGTCTAAATATATCAATTTTTATGTATAATATATCGTTTTGAAGCTTGCAATGAAACAAATCAAACCCACAATGTGTAACCACATTTGTTATGTTTTTTTTAATATTTTGTAGGTGTAATAGATTCAGTTGTGCTTCAATTGTGTTACGATGGTTAATGTGAGACGTTGACAGATAGGCGTATGGAGTACGTAAATGGCAATAATACAACTTTTCTAATTTGGAAAGATTATACGTTTGATCAGTTTTGGGCAAGAGTTTATGATCAGTTTCTGACAAGAGTTTCTGGCAAGAGTTTATAACTGAAAGAGGTGTAAGAATCTCATTGCGTCGAGTCGAAGCTAATTGTATCGTTTTAAATTCTTATGTATTTTGAGAACTTATTTTTTATTTATTACACAATTATATATAACAACATATTTAATTTCAATTATATTGTAAATTTATTATTTCAATTATATGTAAAAAAAAAGAAAAGTTTTGTAGACACCAATAATAATTACAAATACAGTCGTTTAAAATCCAATATCATCATTACATATCGATGCCACAATATCCTAAAGGCTGGTATCACCATTAAATATGTCCACACCAATTTTCTTCTTAAAGTACTGCCCGTGGCCATTAGTAAAATTGAGTCTGAGCCCGAACATAAAATACATCGTGATCATCAACATAAAAACACCGAAATTGCCACTACCAGGCTCTTGTTTCGGCACACCCTTACATATTTTGACATTCCAAGGGTCGGCATTCCGCAAGTCATGTCTGAAGTTGTAAAATCTGACATCTTCTAACCATCGAGGAAATATGACTTCAAGTGGCTTGAATTTATCCTTGTACGTTTTATCATCACGAACCGCCACCAACGAGTCATAAATCCACACATTTTTCTTGCAAAGGTCCACTCGAGCTACTATCCAATAATTGCGGCCAAGATCACAAGAATGAAAACCTACATACATTAATTAATGCAAGTTAATTGTTATGTTTAATATCTTAAAAAAATAGAAACTATCTTGAATTGTGTAATTATTCTAATCATATCGACGTCTGTGAAACGTTTCGACATAATTTCCTCTCATCCATCAATATAACTATTAAAATTGTAGCTATTTCAGTTTATGATTAAGTACGAAGTGAGTTGGTTCCTTTTATTTTAAAAAGCATTGCCTTCTCAGCTGGTCAGAGTTCATTTCAAACTGGCATTTCTTTGTTACTTCCCTCCATTATTGTCAATTGTCTGATTATTAGTAGTGCTGGAAAATCTAACCACGTGGCACCAAACAATAGAGTGTATATGTGATATGACATACTCACATCACTTTCCATCAATCGCACATGTTCCTTTGTTCATTTCTTTTGTAAGTAGAACACGTGGTCCACTCCTCTGCATCCTTATCCTTTGTCATTTGGAAGGCTTTCATTCTTACATTTACCTTGACATTGAATATTCAGGTTCGAGCTTGTTTTAGCGTCATTAGTTTAGTCGTTCTTTTTCTTTAGGCATAGAACAAGTAAATTAAGGGACTAACTGTTATATAATATTTTTTTTACATTATACATGTTGGGAGGATAAATTGAATATAATTGGGATTGAGTTGTCATTGAATATTCTGGTTTAAGTTTGTTTTCGCATCATTAGTTTACTTGCTCTCTTTCTTCAGGCATAGAACAAGTAAACTAGGAGACTAGTTGTTATATCAGACTTTTTACATTATACACATCAAGAGGATAAACTGAATATAATTGTTATTAGCATGTCATTGTCTAACTGAAACTATGTGTAATTTAACGTGCATGCTACCTCTCAACTAGGTCTCCTTATAAAAGGAGCCTCGATCATAAGGTAAGTATATTGATTTTTGGATATATTCACCACAAAACTAGAAACTCTCTCCTATTTAAAGTTGTTATCGTCTAATCCCCAATCTATGACTTAAGCATCAGAAGATTATCGCCAGTAACAACACTAGCGCTCTTACGATTCTCTTATTTTACAAAATTATCAAGTCGGATTAAGACGAAGCCACTTCTAAGGATCTCGATCCCGACCTCATTCCACCCAATCTCAGTGTCTTAAGAAATTTTGGTGTGAACACTTATCATCATTATTTTCATACTATCTTAGCATATTTGAAAGAAAAATATCTCTCTATCAAAAAATAACAAAATGAGATAAAATAATTCAATGCTTGCGATGAAAGTTAATTCTATCAAATACGTTGTTTTACACCCCCCCCCCCCCCCCCCCAAAGTTCAAGCAAACTATGCCCCTGAATCCTTAAATTAAACAAATGCATATATATAACATATTTATGACTTGAAAGCGAAATACAAGGAAGACGATTCTTCTTAAGATTGGATCAATCACAACTTAGATGCTTAATGCTTAGTAAGAAAACTATAATTAGAGAAGAGTGCTTCTTCTTTCATTAGAAGTAATATGGAAAAATTTGGGATTGAGTGGAGGTGTTTGCAGACAAGTAAAATAGTTTAAAAATTTTTAATAGTATGAATTTATGAGTAGACCGTGGAGTTTAATGAAATATAAAAGAGGGATTTAACTAATAGCTTCAGTAGTCATCCAAAAAGAATCATGAAAATTGGGTCACATTTTATCAAGCTCAAAAGACTTTAACGTAATTTAAATAGGAAGTGGATCCATTTGACACCCCCCCCTAAATTTTCTCACTAGCCCTACTTTTCAATTACATAGAAATTATCTTTAAAAAATAAAAAAGAATTAAAAAACAAAGATAATTTTAGGAAGCCGAACCACCTTCACCATCACTGTCACCCCCCTCACACTGCTAATATTTCATCGTCAGTTAACCCAACCAAAAAATTTCACAGCAATGGCGACCAAAAACTCCTCATTTATTTGATTTATTCTGCTACTTGATAGTTTCAGTTTAAGTCAAAATAGCTGGAAATTAGGACCATCAAAGCAAAATATATATCATAGTGACGGCAACTACTTGATATGCAGACATGATTTTTGGATATTACTTCTTCTT
This sequence comes from Citrus trifoliata, assembly GCA_018350135.1. Lineage (NCBI taxonomy): Eukaryota > Viridiplantae > Streptophyta > Magnoliopsida > Sapindales > Rutaceae > Citrus > Citrus trifoliata. The sequence continues at coordinate 21,012,549 of CM031392.1, read as the reverse complement.
TTTGAGAAGAAAGAATTAATATTTAGGTTTGAAAGGAAAAGACAGGTCTCCAAAAAATTGTAATAAAAGTCAACTGGGTCTGCTCACGAGTGGCTTAGTGCAATGACAAATAAATGAGGGATTTTGGTTGGTGGCTATTGAGGAATTTGTTGGTAGGGTCAATTGGCGAAAAAGAGCTAGTAATATGGTGGCTAGTGATAATGGTCGTGGAAGGTAGCTTAAGACTTCTAATTTTTTTTTTATATTAATTATAATTTTATTTGTAATAAGGATAATTTTAAAAATAAATGGGATTAATTGAAAAGTGGGGATTGATGAGAGACATTAAGAGACTAAATATCATCACTTTTAAATAGGCTATCCATCTAAAATAAGATATTAAAACCCTTTGTACGCCCTCATCGTGTCTGCCTTTAGAGTGTACCGATTCTTGAAACGTATATAATGGGGTTTCTGAAGATTTCATTACCTATCATAATGAATCACTTTCGACTTGATTCATAGCTCTAGCGCAGAGTACTGAATTTCTCTTCTGTTCAGCAAGATAACAATGTCTTTGTTCACAGTTTCCAGCTGTCGCTAGATCATGCCAGAATATACATTCGTTTGTGCAATTCTTCTTCTTAGTTTTTTTTAGGCATCCAGAATCATTTGTATTTGTAGGTGAAAGTTTAACTTTTCGAGTTGTGCAAGACATCTCTTTGAACTTCGATGTTTAGAACTTGCATCTGCGCATCATGTCACATTATTCTTAGCATCTTATGAATACCCATTTTTTAAATTAAATTTTCCTAACCAAAATCTACAAAGATAATCAATGAACATCATTTCTGTTGTGGCATGCAAGACCCTAATTACTATTTAAAGAGAAATTCTACAGTTGTAGGATCTGGAACTCCTTCATGCATGAGAGAGCGGATTGTTTGTTGCCACGCTGACTACAAAAGCCCAATCACCAATTTAATGTTCTTTATAACATTTTACTATCCTGATATCTTGAAGAAGACTAGAGAGTAAGAAATATGAGACAGAAGTTGTGGGGCTCTAAACAATGCGTTAACAACAACCAAAAGATAATAACCAACGGCTTCAAGTTATGAAATTAATGAGGCACATGGCTTTTAACGTTGAGTCCCTATATATTGCAAAATGTGAGCTTACTTTTTCCCTTAATTTAGTGGAGGTTCTTTTTTTTTTTTTTTTTTCTTTATAAAATATGATTAGAATAAATATTTTTTGAATATTAATAAAAATAAAAATTAATTTTAATAATTATTTAATTATAAATAACAGTAATAATTTTATGTATTATTAATTATACTTTAATTGTAATACCAAGATAAAAAAAAAAAAGAAAAAAAGTTATAAAATTGACAATGAACACAAATACTCTCAACCCAAAGCACTTTTTAATTAATTCTTAATCCATCAATCTATCAATGCATCATCATCGTCATACCGAAAATACATAAATTCACCCAATTCATCTCAATCATTCAATTTCGGCCTCTCCCATTATTTACTCTCACAGTTCCATAACTTATTTTGATCATAAAAGCAAACTTACCCATGCAAACAGATTAAATTTTCTCTCATTTAATGAATGTTCAAAGCGTGCACGCATAACTTATTAGTAATGCACTCTTTCTCCATCCGTAAACACTTTCTTAGTTGATGCTTTTTTCGCTTTGATAAGAAATCTCCGCACAGAAATTGGTGCCCAGTAATGCAACTGATGAACGACATTAAACTGATTCAGCTACTCTCCAATCCATTTATAATGTTGTTTTTTTGCTTTTATATATTTATCTGCAAAATGTAACATATAATAGTTTCTGAAAAATGTGGTTAAAATTTTATTTTGGTCGGCCTGTTCGCACATGGTATGCTGATCTAAGCTGAGCAAGTGCTCAGTTATGAGTAATCATATGGCATGGTATCTTTTCTCCATATCTTTTGCAGAGGAGCATAAGCCAGCCAATGGGGACATTTAAAGTTTCCTGAACCATTGCAGCTTTCCTTCAACTAACGTCAAAACATTTTGCAGCTTTGTAAATTTAAACTTATGTGCAGTTTTATTTATGGGTTTAAAAATTACCAATTTCTTTTGACATTTTGGGTTCTAAAAAATGTTCAAAATTTTGGGTCCAATTACAACAGTTTGGACACCCACAAATGATCAAAAAGTTAATAAATATTAAAATCTGATGGGCGGTCAGAATATGGGAAATGATCAAATATCATAATCATAAGCCATAATTTTTATTAGAAAAAAAAAAATTAAAGTTGAGAAGAGGGGAGAAGTGAACAAAAATGAAACAATGAAGCCAAAGATAAAAATTGTAAAGAATCAATGCAAGATCAGGAGCAGTCTGACTCTCTGAAGAAACCCTATTTCTGGACAACTCATCTCCTGTAAACTTGCAAATCTTTTTATTCTTTAGCCTGCTCATACGTCTCATCGTTTCACCGGAACCTAAAATACCCTCTGAATGTTTTGGAAATTAGCTGAAAAATTAGGGACGTTTTCGACATTTCAGACGGATCATTTTTTTTTCTCTTGGACTCGGCCCCAAGAACATTATGCGGACTTTATTGTCGCCGTATTTCTTCGGAATAATTATTTTTTCAGATTTTGTAGGGCCATAAAATTGGGACAGTTTAATGTTTCGTCTTTATTTGAAGAAATTCTGTATTTTATTTTCAATTTTTAGAATTCAACCAATCAGAATTCAGAATGTATGTTAATTTAAAAAATAATGAAAAAAAGTAATTATTTTGACCTTTATCTCAAGGCAGAGGACACTCACGCAACTCACGTCGAATCAGTCAACCGTCTGTGATTCTCAGATATTTTATGTATTTGTACATTTATCCCAAATCTTGTGGGACCATAAAATATGATCCTATTTGCAGTTTTGGCTGTAATATATCACTCTCTCTACCAAATCATGTACATTTTGGCAGCAAAGTTGTTACGCTTAGCACAACTGCGAGTCGGCTCCACATGTAGTGTATAATTAAGTCAAGAAAAATAAATGCAAGGTGAAATGTAATTAATGTAGTGTGAGATTTTAAATCAAAACTCATATTTGATTGGTTTGATACTTAAGAGGTACATGTTATAATTTTAATGATTTAAGTTGTAGGTTTTTAATATCGGATTTTTTGGGCGGTGATAACATAATATCAGCCCTCAAAATAAGGACATGGGTTTAATTATTAACTTTTATAATGAGATTCAAATTTCTCCTATGAAGTTGTAATTATACAATTGAAAGGATAAAAATTTATCTTGTAAAAATGTTAATAGACCTGATTTCAGTCTTAATAATATTAACGAAGGTATATATTAGTTAGTTTTAGTATTTTTTTTAATTGTAAATTGATTATATCGTAATGTGTACTATTAAACAAAAAGATTGTAAGTGTAAAATAATCACGAGTTTTACAAATTAAATTGGTTTAAATTACTAATCATAGTACCCTATTATATACAGTGACTCGTTAATAAGATTTGATTATTATAAAAGTTCATTAGTAACTAGATACTTGGCCTATACATAGCACCTAAATTAGCAGACATCTTTTTTTTTAAACAAGGTGGGTAACATCACACATGGTTTGAAACCGTCCAATAAAATCTATAGATAAATATTTTAAAATATTAAAGAAACAAAGAAAAAATTTTAAAAAAGAATTAAAAGACAGAAGTACAAAAAGTAGATGGGACAAGAACCGGATTCTCTCAAAAGTAGCCTACTTTTGATTTAATTCTGCATAGCATAGGCATCTATAGAAAAATATCAATATTTTCAGATAATTTCGAATAATGAGACTCTTGAGGGACTTTTATGAAAATAACTTAATTGCCGTTTGCCAAAACTAGAAAGTTGATCATGCCACGTGAGTTGCGTGCCGGTTTCTGAAACAGTGAAGCTCATTCATGCTGAAGCTTTTATTATGGCGCTTAATCTTCCTATCTGAAAGTTCCATTGTTGCCTCTTCATTTTGTAAAATGGCTTTTGTTCTTCTTCACCCTATTCTTTGTGTGTAGGAAAAAAAAAAAAAAAAACACTTGCTGGGTTAAAAGTTCTCATTTTTTTTCCTCTTGTCTGTAACAAAAATGGCGTTTAAGCTTCAATGGCTGACATGGATGTGTGTTTTTATGCTGTTTGTTTTAGAGTCTCAACAGGCGTTTGTAGAAGTTGACGAGCAAAACCCCGAAAGGGAATGTCTCATTTCTTTCAAAAACTCTCTTGAAAATCCGCAAAAACTGTCTTCGTGGAGCCAAAACACACCACATTGTAACTGGGTCGGTGTAACTTGTGAACTCGGCCGAGTCGTCTCACTTGTTCTCCCAACTCAGTCACTCAAAGGCCCTCTTTCTCCTTCTCTCTGCTCTCTTTCAAGCCTCAGAGTCCTTGACCTCTCTGAAAACCTGCTCTTTGGTCAATTGTCACCTCATATATCGAACCTTCAACGTCTCAAACAGCTCTCTCTTGCTGAAAATCAACTGTCTGGTTCCCTCCCGAGTCAACTCGGTGATCTGACTCAACTCGAGACCCTCACCCTCGGTTCCAACTCTTTCACTGGTAAAATCCCACCTGAGCTTGGAAACTTGGAAGCACTTAAGATCCTTGATTTATCTGGCAATGGGTTGATCGGGACCGTGCCGAGTAAACTCTGTGAGTTGACACAGTTGCAGTTCTTAGACTTGGGTAACAATCTTCTCTCAGGTTCACTTCCTGCATCTCTCTTCTCAAATTTACAGTCTTTGAGTTCTCTAGATGTGTCAAATAATTCATTGTCTGGTCAAATCCCTCTTGAAATTGGCAAGTTGAGGAACCTGACTGCTCTTTACCTTGGCATTAACAAATTCACTGGCCCGTTGCCACCAGAAATTGGCGAGCTTTCACTTCTTGAGAGCCTTTTTTCACCTTATTGTTCAATTAGTGGGCCTTTACCTGAAGAATTATCCAAGTTGAAATTTTTAAGCAAGCTTGATCTTTCATACAACCCTTTAAAGTGCTCAATCCCAAAAGCCATAGGAGAGTTACAGAATTTGAGCATATTGAATCTTGTTTACACTGAGCTCAATGGTTCAATACCATCTGAGCTTGGAAACTGTAAGAATTTGAAGACTGTGATGCTTTCTTTCAATGCATTATCTGGTTCATTGCCTGAGGAACTATCAGACCTACCAATTTTGACGTTTGCCGCTGAAAAGAACCAGCTTTCAGGACCACTACCTTCTTGGCTAGGAAATTGGAACCAAATGGAGTCCCTCTTGCTTTCTAGCAACCAGTTCGTTGGCAAAATCCCACCTGAGATTGGAAATTGTTCCATGTTGAAGTCCATTAGTTTGAGCAACAACTTTTTGTCTGGTTCTATTCCAAGAGAATTGTGTACTTCAGAGTCCCTTGAGGAGATTGATCTTGATGGAAATTTGCTTACAGGGACAATTGAAGGTGTATTTGAGAAATGTAGTAATCTTTCGCAGCTGGTTTTATTCAGGAATCATATCTATGGTTCTATTCCTGAGTATCTATCCAAGCTTCCAATGATGGTTCTTGATCTTGATTCTAACAACTTCACTGGTATCATACCAGTGAGTATTTGGAATTCTGAGACTTTGATGGAATTTTCTGCCGCGAATAATTTGTTAGAGGGTTCTCTTCCTCAAGAGGTTGGTAATGCTGCTGCACTGGAGAGACTTGTCCTTACTAACAATATGTTGAAGGGGCATTTACCTAAGGAAATTGGGAATCTCTCAGCTCTTTCAGTTCTTGACTTGAATTCAAATCTTTTTGATGGGATCATTCCTTATGAGCTTGGAGATTGCATTTCACTTACCACATTGGACCTGGGAAACAACAATCTCAGTGGGTTAATTCCAGAGAAGATTGCAGACTTAGCTCAGCTACAATGCTTGGTTCTGTCTCATAATAATTTATCGGGACCGATTCCTTCAAAGCCTTCGTCCTATTTTCGTCAGGCCAATATGCCCGATTTGAGTTTTATTCAGCATCATGGGGTTTTTGATCTTTCATACAATAGGCTGTCTGGTCCAATTCCTGAAGAAATTGGAAGCTGTGTGGTGGTGGTGGATCTTTTGCTCAACAATAACATGCTTTCTGGTAAGATTCCTGGATCACTCTCTCGGTTGACAAATCTTACAACCTTGGATTTGTCTGGGAATCAGTTAACAGGTCCCATTCCATCAGAATTTGGTGACTCTATCAAGCTTCAAGGCTTGTATCTAGGCAATAACCAGCTTACTGGCTCCATTCCGTGGAGCTTAGGTAGTTTGGGTGGTTTGGTTAAGCTAAATTTGACTGGCAATAAGTTATCTGGCAAAGTTCCAACTAGTTTTGGGAACTTGAAAGAGCTAACCCACTTGGATTTAAGCTTTAATGAGCTTGGTGGTCAGCTTCCTTTGTCTTTGTCGCACATTCTGAACCTAGTGGGGCTTTATCTTCAGCACAATAAACTTTCTGGTCCAGTGGATGAGCTTTTCTCAAATTCAGCAGCTTGGAAGATTGCAACAATGAACTTGAGTAATAATTTCTTTGATGGGGGCTTACCACGGTCTTTGGGTAATCTTTCATACTTAACAAATTTGGATCTTCATGAAAATAAGTTTACTGGAGAGATTCCTCCAGACCTTGGTAATCTTATGCAATTAGAATACCTGGATGTTTCAAGGAACAGGTTATGTGGACAGATTCCAGAGACAATGTGCAGTTTGTCCAATCTGTTGTACTTGAGTTTGGCAGAAAATAGATTAGAAGGAATGGTGCCGAGAAGTGGTATTTGCCAAAATCTCTCAAAAAATTCACTCACTGGGAACAAAGATCTTTGTGGGAAAATTATAGGTTCAAATTGCCAGGTTAAAACCTTTGGTAAATTGGCACTGTTGCATGCCTTTGGACTTGCTGGGCTTGTTGTTGGGTGTGTTTTTATTGTTTTAACTACTGTCATTGCTCTGCGAAAGCAGCTCAAAAGAAGAAGCACATGTAGTGATCCTGAGGAGATTGAAGAAACTAAGCTAAACAGTTTCTCGGATCATAATCTCTATTTCTTGAGTAGCAGCCGGTCAAAGGAGCCTTTGAGCATCAATATAGCTATGTTCGAGCAACCTCTCATGAGACTAACTTTGGTTCATATTCTTGAAGCCACAAACAACTTCTGCAAGACAAATATTATTGGAGATGGTGGCTTTGGAACTGTATACAAAGCCGCTTTGCCTGATGGGAAAACAGTTGCTGTTAAGAAGTTAAGCCAGGCTAAAACACAGGGGCACCGTGAATTCACTGCTGAAATGGAAACTCTGGGCAAGGTGAAGCACCAGAATCTTGTGCCATTGCTTGGTTACTGCTCATTTGGTGAGGAGAAGCTTCTTGTTTATGAATACATGGTAAATGGAAGCTTGGATCTGTGGTTAAGAAATCGGACTGGTTCTCTTGAAGTTCTTGGCTGGGATAAACGCTACAAAATTGCATGCGGCGCTGCTCGTGGGCTAGCTTTTCTTCATCACGGCTTCACCCCACATATCATTCATCGTGATATCAAAGCAAGCAACATCTTACTCAATGAAGAGTTTGAAGCCAAAGTTGCAGACTTTGGGCTTGCTAGACTGATTAGTGCATGTGAGACACACGTTAGCACTGATATTGCAGGCACATTTGGTTACATTCCCCCTGAGTATGGGCAGAGTGGGAGATCTACCACAAGGGGTGATGTATACAGCTTTGGTGTAATCTTGCTGGAATTGGTGACTGGAAAAGAGCCTACTGGTCCCGAATTCAAAGATATAGAAGGTGGGAACTTGGTCGGCTGGGTGTTTCAGAAGATGAAGAAGGGACAGGCTGCTGATGTTCTAGATCCTACAGTCCTTACTCCAGATTCAAAGCCCATGATGCTTAAAATGCTCCGGATTGCTGGTGATTGCCTCTCTGATAACCCTGCTATGAGGCCTACCATGCTGCATGTGTTGAAGTTTCTGAAAGAGATCAAAGTTGAGTAAGTTTCTTTTTGTTACTCTGGATTATAGAGCAAAAGATGGAATAACTCCGAAGTATGTAGAATTAACTTAGAATGATAAGCTGTAAGAGTTACTTATGCTAATCAAATCATAATAGAGCGTCAAAATCTTCTTGATTGTCAATTAAATTCATTACTTGGGGAGTTGCACTGACTTTTAGAACAATCCTATTGCCATGATAGCAGAAAACTACAACTGAGGCTTGTGCATCTGAACACTTTGCTATGTTAAATACACTTTGCTGTCTCACAGCTGTGACCTGCTAACTAGGCTAACATTATCTTGTTTGCATCCCCTGTGAAAAATTGTGATACTCTAGTCATTTTTTTGTTAGCCATGTGCTGGAAGGTGCTTTTTAACAATTGGTCAGTCCAAAGTTGTTCAGGTCTACCTGTTCTTAGCCTCTCTGGACCAGTTAAGACTCTGTTCTATTGCTGGTAACAGGTGGCGCATTTTCATCTGCAAAAATTGAAGCTTGCTGCACTATTTGCTGAAGGCTATCAAAGCATACTTAATGATATCATTCAACTTTCATATATAACAATATAGTATCTTAAATTCATCCAGCTAGCCAGAATTCATCTGTAAATATCATTGAATATAACAATTTCTTCTAGATTACATTTCAACATAGGCATCTCACTGCAACCTGATCACTTTAGTCTTTAGTCAATAATTTGAAGCAATAAGCATGGATATATGTTGATTCTACTGATGGGATATTTTAACACCGATGCCACTTTGTCCGGCAAAGTCCCATGGGGTTGGTATTTTGCTAACTGGGGCAATTTTGCCGATGAAGCAGTACTTTTAATATTATGAATATTATATGTTGAACCATTGATGTGCTTTTAGCCTCAAAAAGAGCTGAAAAGTTGTGTCCCATGCAAATACGAACAGCATTGAGTTACCAAGATTCAAGAATGATGTATCTCTGAGTATTGAATTACTACATCGAGTGAACAACGTTTGAACTTCAAAATTTTTATTTTTATGTAAGTTGAAGGATGGTAAGGCTTGATTATCTAGTTCTTTGAACATCACCAGTTAATAGATCATTAAAAGTTAAGGAGAGACAAGAAAAAAGGACAAGTGCAATGTGGACTTCAAAATTTACTCATCCGCAGGTGTGTGCAGTCTGCACAATCTATCACGTACATGATGTTGAGGGCAGCAACTACATAACGAGTAACACAACATGCACACAACCGATCATGTGGGAGCTTTTTAACGTCTATTACATACGTTTTCTAATACAAAAGATATGCACATGCGCATAAATTTAGATATCAAACAGCAGATAGATACATTTGCCTGAGTTGCTTTGCAGCATAAACCATTGTTGGCCTATCTCCCGCAGATTCATTGACACATTCGAAAATAAGTTGTAACAAAGCTTGCAGCTGCTGCTCTTTCTCAGGACAGGACTTGTCTTCAACTACTATTGGATCTACTATCTCACCAAGTCTATTATTTTCAACATGTTTCTTCACATGTTCTAGTAAAATGTTATCTCGTCTTCCCATGAGAAGCTCTAGTAGCAACATCCCAAAACAGAAAACATCCGTCTTCTCATTGCATAAACCTGTTAAAATGTACTCAGGTGCAAGATATCTCTTTGTTCTAGTCAGCATATGACTTGTTACATGGGTTTCGCCTTCTGGGATATATTCGGACTCTGAAAAATCACTGAGTTTGGCAACATTATATTCGTCAAATAAGATTTGTGATAGCTTGATGTCCTTAAAAACAATAGGCCTGCGGAATCCTATGTGAATATACGCCATTGCATTACCTATCTCCATTGCTATCTTTAACCTATGTCTCCATAGTAAAGGCTCCAAGTGAGGTCCATGAGGACTGCAAATACGATCAGCAAGAGTGCCATATTCTACAAATTCGAAAACTAGAATTGGAATTTCGGTCTCTAAGCAACATCCGATTAACTTTAAAATATTTCTATGGTTCATCTGTGCAGCAAATACAATGTTATTGAAACAAAAATTTTCTCCATTCTTGCTATAATTGTCTCCGAACTTCATGACAGAAATCGGGCGGTTCTCCAGGAAGCCTTTGTACAATTTGTAGTGTTCAGATGCTATAACTTGATGTCCATTGTAATTGTTTGTTGCTATCTTGAGCTCTCCAGCAGAGAAACTACGGATTGGATTCCGTTTACCATCACAAGAGATGATCAACTTTTCTAGCAAAATTTTGCCATTTCTCAAAAATGTTTTTTTATCTACTTTTTCCTGGTTCTTTGTTTTTCTCAAGAACCAATTCATTGTACCTATTCATAAATCCACAAGCCCTATATGTTAAAAAAAACTAGAAATATAGTCTTATAATGTATATTACTCAATGATATACGCTTGATACAGTTTGAGAAAAAGGTACTCCGCTAGAAATAAATCAAGATGTGTATCATATGCAAACAATTGATTATGAGAATTCATAGTCAGTTGAAAGTACAAACATGTCGCGCAAAAAATTCACAAAGCATCTCAGATGGAGGACAGGACTTACCTGTTAAGATCACGAAAATGCGAAGACGAAATTTTGAGAGTTCTCTGGAATTGGCAATTGTATGTAAATAGGAAATCTGAAGCAGCGGATGAACAAATGTAACCAGAAACTTTGGTTTCTTGCAAGTATAGAAGTCTTCCCAGTCAACCGTTAATGCTTGAATGTAGTCTTTTATTGAATATCAGGCGCCTGACATGAGGAGAATTTGGACACTAGGAAAGCTCCATAAAAATGTGGATGTTTTCCAGTCAAACACCATATAACCATTCTTTGTTACACCTGGAGCACGCCATAAGATTTCATGATAAAAAAATTGGTTTAAAAGGAAAAGAGAAACCAATCACGAGCATAACTTTGCGGATTAAACAAGAGATAGATACAATACTATGAGCTGCTGGGCAAACATGCATCATTCTTGGCCTATCTTCCGGTGATTAGTCATCCGCCCTAATTAAGGCAAAGTCTCAGCACTTTGCCAAGTAGCAACATACTAAAACTGAAAAAGTCACAGCACTTCTCATTGCAATCAGATGTAGTCAAGTACTGAAACAAATCCTGCTGTTCCCATCACTTCACCGTATTTCTGGAATGAATGGGGATAGCGAAAAGTAAAACCGTTTGTCAACATTTTGCTTTACACGACTGCTTGATATGATGATATCTCTAAAAGCAACAGGTCTAGAGAATCCGATGTGAAAATATGCAACAGCATTAGCTATCCCCATTGCAAAAGTGTCAAGCTAATGTAGCAAAGAAAAAGAGGAAGAATGCTAGGCCTCAGGACTAAGATTTTAAATTGAGTATTTAGCAAAACCTACGCGAGCCAAAATGCTTACATCAATTTTGGATGAATACATGAAATTCCAATTACAAGATGCATGGGGCTGCAGAATGAAGAAGATTCACTTCACAAATAAGAAAGTCTCCGCTCTGCATATTAAATAACAGATAGATACATTCGTCTAAGCTGCTTTGCCACGTCCATCATTGTTGGCCTATCCGCCGGTGATTCACTGACACATTCAAAGGTAAGCAGTACAAAGGCTAGCAATTGCGGCTCTTTCCCAGGAAAAGACCTATCTTCAACAACTACAGGATCCACAATCTCTTGCAATCTGTTATTTTCAACATGATTCTTCACATAATCTAGTAAAAAGAAACCATCATCTTGCGCAGTGTGAGCAAGACTATGTATTGCCTTTCCTGTCAAAAGCTCGAGTAGCAACATTCCGAAACTAAAAACATCGCACTTCTCATTGCTATAAGCTGTCATCATGTACTCAGGCGCAACAAATCCAGCTGTTCCCATCAGCACAGCATCTTTTATGTGGGTCTCGCCTTCAGGAATCGATTTGGATGCCGAAAAATCATACAGTTTGGCAACATTTTGTTCATCGAGTAAAACGTGTGACAGCTTTATATCTCTAAAAACAACAGGCCTGCGTAGTCCAATATGAAGGTACGCCACCGCATTAGCTATCTCCATTGCAATCTTTAATCTGTGCGCCAATAGTAAAGGCTTAAAATGGGGCCGAGAACGACGACGGATACGATAATCAAGAGAGCCTGACTCCACAGATTCAAAGACTAGTGTCGGAATTTCAGTTTCCAAGCAGCATCCTATCAATTTTAGCACATTCTTGTGACTCATTTGTGATGCAAATACGACGTTGTTATAGCAGTATTCTTCTGCCCACTTGCTATTATGGCCTAAAAAGCACATAACGGAAACTGGGCGGTCCTGAAGAAAACCTTTGTACAATTTAAAGTCATCATCATATGCCATAACTTGGCGTTGATCATAGTTGTTTGTTGCTGCTTGAAGCTCTTCAGCAGAGTATCCGCGGATGGGATTCTGTTTACCATTACAAGAGCGAATTAACCTTTCTAATAGAATTTTGCCATTCCTTAAGAATCTAGTGTTCTTTTCCTTTTCCTCATTGTTTCTTCTCCTAAATAACGAAATCATCATCTCACCTATTCACAAATTCATGAAACATGCATGCTTTTAATTACTTAAAAGTAGAAAAAGGAAATGGACCGTTATGTAGATATAAACTAGGAATATAGATAGTGTGACTAGGCAAAATTGAAAAGCAGCTGAGGAAGAAAATTTACCTTGTATTGATCCCCAATTCAGGTATCAAGATCAAGAAAAGGCAGAGATTGAATTTGTGAGACAGCTCACGGATTGGCTGTAATGTGCGACTATGAAGTAGACAAATCATTAACATATATAACCAAAAAACGTGATTTCTTGGAAGTATGGAAGTCTACATGGTCAATCATAAATAATGGAATTTTTATTAGCGAGGAAATTTCGTAAAGGTATTAATTTGAGCTGTCGGGTTGAAATTCGTGTCCAGTTCTACATGAATCTTGTCATTGTCAACTTTTAATTATCACGGATTCAACATGTTTATTATTTATGAAATAATATAAAGATTGAATTTCAACTGTTTAATAAATGACTACTACGAGTCAATTCATTTAAATTCATTAGACATGGTTAATATAATTAAACTCAAATTCGACCCGTTTAGCTTAAATTTGAATTTAATTTAGAAGTTATATACAATAACAATTCAAACATTATTTTCATCCGGAGTTTCAAACTCCAAACTATCAATCCATAAATGAGTTTAAGCACAACCCTAAGGTTTCCATGAATCATGCGGACATAAGGCAATGAGAAAGATTGCCAACCAAAATAAATAATAAATGAAGACAAACAAATAAAAGAAGTAAACACTCTTTATATATTGGTGCTAATGTAACATTAATAGCACTAGCACATTAAGCCAATAACATAATTTAAATAGCCAATCATAAACTATATAAGCTTATACCACACACCATCCATGCATGAAACATAAACTATAGCCACATATATTCTCCTAAAAGTACACAAAAGTCAAGTGAACAAACAAACTCATTTAATCAGCCATGGTGGCTCCTGTCCCTAGCATCCGACGGAGAGTGACTCCCGTACCCACCACCACCGGCACCACCGCTTCCTCCACCGAACCCACCGCCAGCAGAGTTGCCGGACCCACTTCCGGACCCATACCCGCTACCATGAGCACCACCACTTCCGGACCCGTATCCATAGCCGGAACCCGATCCTGACCCAGAACCAAACCCAAATCCGAAACCTCTTCCAAACCCATTTGGTGACCTCCCTGAGCCCGACCCATAGCCCCATCCGCTCCCAGGGCTTGAGCCCCAGCCCCAACTGTAATCCCAATTTGGCCCATGTGCCGAACCAGTAGCACCATTAGAAGAACCACTCGGCCCATTGGTCCCCATGGGAGTCTCCACTATTTTCTCAATCTCACCACTGTCTGCAGTGCCACCGCGGGTAACAAAATCAAAAGCAAACGAAGCTTCAAAGATGAAGAAACAGCAGAGGAGAGTGATGAATTTGAATAAGTTAGCTTGCATAATTTTTCCTCCTTTTTTTTTTCGCTTTGTGGGTGTATAGTGTCTAGGCTTGTGAAATATGATGCTTTGCACTTGAATGACTTTGGGTGCATGAAAGTGGAGGGGGATTTTATAGTGGTCATGATAATGATATTGAGCACTCGTGATGGCATTTACTAGTGCACATGTCGAGTTTTTGGAATTTACCCGCAAGATAGAAAGGGAGAGCCTAATGATACGCACCACCGCCTCACACTAAATTAATGTTTACATTTATTTGGTGATCATGACTAATGAAAAAGTGGTTTTATACGCAAAAAGGACACCGTAAACTTTGCAACCACACCCTATCTCATATGGGATTTAATTTCGAGGATCTACTGTTCACTAGCCTCATTCTTGGTAATGTTCGTCTGCTTTTGTTTTTTCAACAACTTTTGGAGGGCACCTAAATCATTCTTGCAGGCAATATTTTATATACGGATTCCTCATGATGCTATAAATTTTTTTACAGTATCAATAATTTATTAATTGTGAATTATTAGATTTAATCAATGGTATACAATAGTTATACTCTAAAAATAATTTAAAAATAATGATAACCGTTCAAGTGAGTAGATAATTTTTGTATAATAATTGTGATCATCCTTAGAGTTTGAAACAATTTCACTTAAATAATATATTTATTTAAAATTACTTTTCAGCCCTCCTTTAAATTTGTAATATGATAATCTCTTTTAAATAAATCTTTCAAAATCAATTACCATCAAGTATAAAATATAATATCAAGTAGACTATTTAACACAAAGTCTTGTAATAATTTGTATTGTATGAATTTAATTACAAACCATTAATACCTAAATAATAATGATAATAGAAAGTATTGCAATAAACTATTTTATATGTGTTTTATTAATAATACTATATGAGTCACAACAAATGAGAAATATTTTATTCATCAATTATTATTGAAAAATATATATGTCTATATAACTATAGAGTGAGAAATATTTTGATTTAAATTTTTATCAAAAAATTAAACTATTTATTTCATGCAATTCAATGGTGGAGGGAGGGTATAACATTATGAAATGTTGCTTTTAATTTCAATATCAACCATTAGACTATGAGATATTAGTGGCTCAAATATTGTGCCAAAATTTTAAGTTAAAGTATTGCAAACCATATCTTTATAATGGAAATATAAAAACATACAATGATTTTTTTCCTCATTTTTTCCATTAAATATTATTTGATGTAATATTTTATTTATTGTCACTATTAATTATCATAATAAAAGTAATAACTCTTCGTAGCATAAAAATTTTATAATTACTATCAAAGAATAACAATAAAATTATGTTTCATTATTCATAAACTAAAGTTAATTAGGAATATGTGTTAGATTTAACTTTTATGAAATTAACAAAGTGACATTTGAAAATAAAATGAAAACAAGCTTGTGAAAGTTAAATTTTATAAGGCTGAGATAATTTTCTACCATATCAATAAAAATCTAAAAATATAAATGATTTTCTTTCACTTTTTTCCCACGTAAATATTATTGGAGGCAATATTTTATTTATTGTCACTATTAATTATCATAACAAAAGTAATGATTCTTAATAACATAAAATTTTATAATTACAATCAAAGGATATCAATAAAATAATTTTTCACGGTTCATAAACTAAAACTCATTAGGAATATATATTATATTTAACTTTTGTGAAATTAACAAAGTGATATTTGAAAATAAAATGAAAATATATAAGCTTATAAAACTTAAAATTCCTATCATGTAAGGATATTAATTGTAAGATAAATATAAAGTTCAGAGAATAAGTATGTTAAATGGGTGTTAAAAATAATACATACTTAGTGATCAATTATACAATGACCCTTAATATTATATAAAATAATGAGTATTTTAATATACAATATTAAATTTTATTAAAACATGTGTGATCAAGTAATTTTTATGTTACAAGCAATCTCAACAATGAGTTTATTGATATAACTATGACATTTACTTAAATATATGTACTTAGTTGTGTTATTTATTACTATTATATCATATATAAATTTTGCAATTGCAACTTATTTATTTGATTTGTGTTAAATAACCTACCATTATATTTTATACTTAATGGTAATAGATTTTAGAAGATTTATTTAAAAAAGATTATCACATTTCAAATTTAAAGGAGGATTGAAAAATAATTTTAAATAAAACATGCTATTTAAGTGAAATTGTTTCAAACTCTAAGGATGGTCATAGTTATTTTACAAAATTCCCCACCCCTTATACATTTGTTAACTGTTTACCATTATTTTTATTTTACTTTTACTACAAATATTGTGTACCATTGATTAAATTCAATGTTACACAATTAAAAACATTATTGATGCTGTAAAAAAATTGCACTATTATTACCCTTTATATATATATAAAATAAAAGATGTGGTTTTACAATATTGATTAGATGAGATTATTGCACGACTCATATAATTTATTTTTATTATTTTATTTCTTGTAAATCAATGTATATGAAAAAAAAATATTAATGAAAGCTAGGCATGAAGCAATGCAGCTTATCCTTATTTGCAGGACTAAAATTTAATAGGAACGTTTTGAGTTCTGCCAAATAAAATCATCATTTAAAAAAAATATTATAACGAATGACTTATTTGATATTAACAATTATAATTTGGTTGAAACCTCATTTTTTCTAGAATTACAATTAAAAATTAACAATTTGAATTCTATGAGGTTATAATTAGAATAATTTTTTTTTTCACTAACATGTAGGAAGTGATTTGAATTCATCCTCATAATTTAATACATCATTCTTAGCCGATGTGAGATAATAATATTTCACTAGTTAAACAAATTAGTATATTCTCTATTATTAGTGTTGGCTAAGATTTAAGCATTTCTACACTCAGTGTGAATCAAATTTGAAATATTCTCGGTTGCAAATATTTTCCCATTTTCTACTTGAACACATCAAGGAAGGAAAGAGTGCACAGTAGAGGTCCCCGTCCGGCAAGTTTTAGTGGCAGCAGATTTAACCGGCCAATAACACCCGGGACACGTGGCAACACGGAGCAATTACCACCTCCTCGCCTCTCTCTTTTTTCGGCATTATTGTTGGTTTGGTTGGAAGTTGCCAAAAGGCCTTTCTTTTTGTTGTGCTTGTGCCCTTCTTCTACCTGTAGTGAGTGGCACATTACTAAACTTTTTGACTTTGAACAACAATTTTTTTTTTTTTTTCCAATGGCGATTCATGGATCTGATCCAGTTGTGCAAGTGATCTGATCTTGCCACGTGTACATCCGTTCATGATCATCTTTTCTGTGGTGGGAATTTATTTATTTATTTTATTTTTTAGTGCACGTACCGGATTTAACTGCTGTGCAATTCAAAAATATCAGAGAATATTTTTTTAATGTGTTATTATGTATTTTTTCTGGACCACAATTTCACTTCTGCTTTTGCATTTCTGCCGTCGTCATCATCCAAATACGTACGTGTATAGCGCCATTTCCATAACATCAAATCAATCCCCACTAATCTTCTTTCCATCTAAAGAAAAATGTTCGGTGTTAATTTGACTTATTAATATAAAGGTCTCGTTATATTACGTTTAATGTAACATATATTTTATATACAATAATAATTTTTATGATAAAATTTATAATTATTATTGTATGTGGCGTATATTACGTTAAACGTAACGTAACGCTAACCTTAATATAAAGAATATGAGAAAACAAGTCTCGTCTTTTTACCTATCTCGCATAAATAAAATTCTTATTAATTTAAAAAAATCTCAGGTAGGATTAGGGTTTTGATTAAAATTTTATCTGTTTTTCAGTCTCTTAAGATTTGCAATTTAACAATTTAACATTATCTCTCCCGTGAAATCAAAATCCTGATTCTGTTGTTAATGGACTGACTTCTTTATTTAAAAATTCTGATGAAAAAGGTTACAAAGGAAGGGTCAAAGGATGGCTTAGCTTGGTTTCAACTTGACAAAGTGCTACTGGTACCCTAAAGCCTGAAGCTGCCAAGGATCTAGGGCACAGTGCTACTGGTACCATACTTCCAGAATTCACGCGCACCCACTTGTGAGAAATATCTAAGCCCCCATTTAGTCGAACCTCATTTTGGGCCCCTCTCAAGTCTCAACTAGCCCAGCCGTGTGGGGTGCTTTACCTTTGTTTCCCCAGTCCTCACATGCACCCACTGGATTTGGATAATCACGTTGCAATATTTTTATGTTGTTAATGGGAATCAAGTTGGATACTTGCACTGGTTCAACGAGTCACTTGAGTATACATTGGCCCAACTCATGTGCAATACATATATATGTTCAACAAGATCTTGGGTGATGCTGTCGATTGGATAATTTTTTCTCTAGTAATAAACAAAATAAATAAATAAAGACTCAATATACATGTACATTAAGTAAAATTTTGAGGTCTTTGGTTCTCTTTCTTCATTCAATTTTTTTGAATATTCATATTTTCTTTTGTGGATGATGACACGAATATTATTGGGTATCCAATTATTGCAGACAAAACTTGAGAGCGGACAATGGAACCCGGATGAAAAGATGTTCCAGCCAGCAAGGCATGGCTAATTATTTTTCTTTCTATTTTATATCGATTTTCAAAAAAATTTCGTCAATCATCTATCTTACAATGACATCATCAACTCTTAATTTCTATCAATCAATATCTACCGTCTATCATAATTACGAGGCAATCATATATATATGAATACAATTATTAAGATTTTAAAAATACGTAATATGATATTGATATTGACATGGACAAATTTCCAAAATTTTAATTTTTTTATACGTTGCAAGTTGTGAAAAAAAAAGTAGAAGCTTGTTGTAGGATGAAAAGGGGCTTGCATTTGTTTACAAGCTTGTGGATTTGCATAAACAGCTTAAAAATGATACAAATGTTTTATATCTTTTATGCTTCGATCATTTTCCTTCTGACTTCTTAATTGAATTTTATTTATAGGTAGCCAATCTGGTCAAGGAGTTTGTGATGTGGTCCATGACATAGAAGAAGCTAAAAAATGCAGATTAATTAGTTAAATGTCTAACGAAAGCTTCTTCTTCTCCTCACATTATTTTATTTATCCAAGAAGTAATTGATTGAATTCTAAACATTGCAAATCCTTACGTAAAGGCATTATTTATATGGTAATATGATTATGACATATAATAATGTTATAACTATGACAATAAGTTTTATTAAAATAATTAGTTCAACAATTCGTTATCGAAATAATAAGTCATTTTTTAGTGTGGTGTCCGTGTCTTTTAAAATACAAATCCAAGATTTTATAATGTTATAAAAAGTTTTTACAATATTGTAAAATGATTTTTTTAGTTTACAACATTGTAAAACATCCACATTTAAAAAAAAAAATAGACATCTGCACCTTAGATTGATTATGAAGATACATATATCTCAATAATGATTTCTTTAAAGGACTTGTTTATGAATTTAGAACTTAGTTTTTGATGATGTAAGAGGCTTAAATTTGTCTCATTTATTTATTTTTCCGTATATAAGGCTCATATGTATTAATAAACAAATTAAAACAATGAAATAATTAGACTGAGATGAATTTTTTTAATAATATTATATTATATAGGACAGTTAACTCAGTATACATTCATGTAAGAAGTGAAGTTCAGCTCAATATTTGTCGAGATATGTCTTAATTAGTGTATCAAATTTGAAGTTCCATTCAAAAATTTAAAAATGAGAAGTAAATAAAAATGATGATGGCTTCCACACACATAAAACAGAAGAATAAGGTATCAAGTCATGATTTTGGGAGAAGATTTTGGGAAGGGACTCCATAGGAAGATTTTTCTATCTGAGTTGACATAGTTAAATTTTTCTTAATTTTTGCAAATCTTGCACTGGATAAAGCATCTTCAAAAAGAATTTAATTCAAGATTGGAAAAAATTAAGGAAAAATTAAACTTTGTCACTCAAGAATTTAGTCCCTGCCTATATAAGGAATATGTAAAGATTTCAAGGATTTCCTTCAAAGAATTTAGTCCCTACCTAAGGAAAGATTTCAAAGAACTTGAAAGATTTAAAATCTTCACACATACCGTGCACTAAATTCTTTGTGATGTATCAAGGCATGGAGAACCTAGCAAAGATTTCCTTCAAATGCTATCAATTGTTGTAGTAATATTTCAATAAACGTTCCAAATTAGAGTAATACACTCAAAGACTCAAACATATACTGAAATTGATCACTTCTTTACATCATGCATCTAATTAAAAGGATCAAAACGTATGATAGGGTAACAAACAAGAGGACGCGCCAATGCTCCTGTGTATCCCGTGACAATATCAATACCAGCCTCGTTTTCCTCTTTGAGTTTCCAATCAAAGCATTGAACCAAAGATCCCACCGTGGCGTGCATCACAAATGAAGCATGCGATGAGCCTAAGCATGCTCTTCTTCCGCTGCCAAATGGAAGGTAACGAAAATCTTGGCCCTTGAAATCGATCAGTCGGTAATCAGGCTCCAAAAATCTCTCAGGCAAGAACTTATCAGGATCATTCCATTCGTTTGGATCACGCATGATTGCGTAGACATTCACAAAGAATTTAGTCCCGGCCTTTATGTCATAGCCGTTGATCTTGCAATCGACGGTGCATGTTCTACGGTGCATGGGTCCTGGAGGATGTAGTCTTAGGGTTTCTTTAAGGACTGCCTGTAAGTATGGGAGTTTTGGGACGTCTGATTCATTGATCAGCCTATCTGATCCCACCACTGTATGAATCTCCTCCCTCAGTTTCTTGAATATTTGAGGACGGTTGATGAGCTCTGCCATAGCTGATTGCAAGGTCGTTGCTGTAGTATCAACGGCTGCCATAAATATTTCCTTGACATACATAAAAAATAGAGGGATAAAAAAGAATTAGAGGGATTGCAAAAGGGTGCCGGCGGTGGTGGAACTAAGATTTATTGCCTCTTTCGGGGCCAAAATGAAGAAACTACAAACTTCCTGAGAATATTGTAAAAATAGGGCGGCCTAAATTTTTTTTAAAAAAATCAGTTAAATTTCAATTAGATCTTTTTCTTTACAAATGAAGAGGAAAATCCTCCAACCAAACAACAATATACCTATTTTGTGAACAAGTTTTTACTTTTTTAAATCTTAATGTTTAGCATGAAATTGCAATGAAACTCACCATGAAGAAATATTTGATATGATCTTTGGTCAGCTTGATTTCAGCATTTGTGTCATTATATGTCTCCAGCAATATATCCATCACATCTTTCTCTTCCTGTTCACTTATGTTCCTCCGATTATCCTCATACTCCTTGATAATCTGGTCTAATTTCTGATCATACCGCAAAAATGCATCTTTAATTCTTGTCCCATTTCCAAATAGGTCCAAATTCTTCAAAGGACCATACACCTCAATGACAGAAAACTTTGCTCCACACTCCATAATGTCCCTAATTAGTCTCCTAATCTCCACAGCTTGATCAGAATATGCTTGTGATGTGCATCTCTTTCCCATCGCCATCCGAGAAATCATACGATTTGTCAAGGCCTCAAGTTCCAAACTCAGGTTACATGACTCTCCTTCTACAGATCTTTGCAGTAGAAATTTTATTAACTTCATCCTCTCTTGCTCTCTGATATAAGTGAACCGATCAAGTTGTGGACCCGGCAAACAGCTTAGTAATGCATAGCTTCTTCATGAACCGCCAATACGGTCCATAAGGGGAATTAACAAAGCTTGATCCTCTATACACGAGATATTGTGCAGGACCAGGCTCATACTTGGAAGCAAAATTAACATCATGGACTTTCAAGACTTTTTCAGCCGTGCTAGCATCCGAGACAATGACAAAAGCTGTGTGCCCCATACGTATCCTCATGAGAGGACCACAGCGTTTGGCTAGGGTTTGAAGGGACTTTGGTAATGTTGAGCTCAGTAAATGTAAGTGACCGATGAAGGGTAGAGCTGGTGGGCTCGGCGGTGGCCGAGACTTGGTGGAATTATTTGTGAAAATTCTTATGATGAAACGCACCACAAGGGTTGATATTATCCATACGCTGAAGAGATAGCAGTATTCTCTAAGTTCAAATCTAGATGCCATGGATTGGCGCTTTAAGAGGTTCAAGCAATTAGCAAATGTTTATTTTGGTTTGGTATTAGCTTGATCTTCAGAAAAGGAATCCTAATAGCACCTATAGTAACTGGCTCTACGTAGTGCATGATAGCTCCTTTCTCATCGTGAAATATGAAAGTAATTAATGAATAGCTTAGTCTTAGTCCACGTCATTGATCACGCACCTATTCATTTTTCAAATTTTACGCTCCTTTCGAGATCTCTTTTGATAATATTATTTTTGCTCCGCCTATGTCGTATGCAACATGCATCATTTTCCTCATTATGAGGGCGATGACAATTTGTTGAAATCAGGAAATTTTATATTTGTTTGAACTTTGAAATGAATAAGGTAATAGGAGACTTATGACATAAGAAGTTAATTAATTTAGGGTTTTTTTTTTTCAGCTAAGTCATTGTTGTTTGGTGGAAGAAACTCAAAAACAAAAGCTTTTAAGGATCAGGATCTCTCCTTGAATACGTTCATCATCACACTAAGAATGATAAAGGATTATTAATTTTGCGCCCTTGATCTGTATATTGATTAATCATCTTCCATGAGTATTACTGTTACTTTTTAGATACTTTCGGTTATTTTTCATTATGTCTTTGAAGTTATATATCTTGCTTTGACACTTGGTTCGTTGGATTTGCAAGGAATTAATTGTCCAAAACTGCTTTTAATTACAAAGATTGTGATGAAAATACTTCATATTAAAAAAACTATTCTAAAATCTAAGCAGTGTCGCAAATCTTATTGGTGGATAAAATTGAAACCATGAACCTGGAGCCAGACTGATCTTCAATCACCATGAGATGCAAACTACAAAATATAGTGCAGTATTAATTTCATCCTGTGGCTCACATACAGTGTTGATCGTAGTTGTAACAGTGGCTGCCAACTATCGCACGCATATTATCAAATGCAGGGCATGCCACAATCCAAAAGAATAATACGGTTTAGTGTTCAATGATCAGATCATCTTCGATGAGGATGAAAATTCTAACATATATTTATCATTAAATGAAGGACACTTAGTGTTGATGCGAGATTTGATGTCTGCTCAGTTACGACCAGGAATATCTCCTCAACATTCAATTTTATAGCCGATGAAGATAACCTCACGCTGCTCCCGCTGAACGAGCAGAGTTATAATGCTCGTTGCTCTCTCCGATCAATCCATGCACACACAAAATTAGTCAGAGCATGCCAGAAATTTTCCCGGCATAAATCCTTCGACGCTCAAGGCAGCAATCCGGCTTTATTATGGAAAATCTTAGCCACTAGTCTTGTGGCTCTACAACAATTTCTAATATGCTCAAACAGTTATGGATCTTTTCGAAGGTGTTTTCTTTTCAGAATCTCTCCTTTTAGCTTGTTTTTTCTATTTTTGTCCAACCCCTTTACCTTCTCTAATTGTCCCTTTTATAGACTTCCTCAAAATTCGGATTCTCTCGCTCACGTTCGCCTACCTTTCCTCCCACGTTTGGTTCTCGGTCGTGGATGCTTGAACATTGCAGTTGAGAGGGCCTCGTGCCTGGGTTTTCGAAGAGTGGTGCTTTTGTCTGAGTAAGCCCCACGCCTAGATTTTCGGGGAGTGGTGCACGTTCAGACAACTACGGCAGGATGGACCTGCCGACCCCAACCCCAGCACGAAATATCTTTAGTGCTTCAGCAATGGTTTTCTGCTCGTGCTATGATTCCCAACAGAGGGCCTCCTCGTCCACGAGCAGGAATCTTCTGCTGCAAGACATCATGAGGTCTTTGTACGCGAGCAGGATAGGTGTTGAGTGTTAGAAAATGCATATTTATAAAGGAGAAAACCGTCATTTTACATTTCAAGTCTTACTAACAACCCTTACTTTTATGTATTTAACATTCTTGTGGTTTAATTACATGTGTTTTATTTTAATTAAGTAATTTATGTATTTTAGGGGCATTATAGTCATTTCACAATAAAGGAGAGATCAGACGGCAAAACGGACATCACTTTTGAACTCAGGACGGTTGAAAACCTTAGGAGGAGTATAAAAGGAAAAATGGCACTATTCACATGTACGGTACTATTCACGGGTACGGTACTGTCTACGTTACTGTTCACGACACTGTTCATATAGACAAATCGATGACGTGGCATTGACCGATGACGTGGCATTGACTGATGAGGTGTCACGATCCTGTTGGACTAAAATTCTTATATACTGTTGATGGTGACGTGACAGCATATCAGTGGACGAAAAATCTCGCGTACGGTGCATGCATCACACATGATTATTTTCAACCAAATCGCGTTACTGTTCATCCAGGTCAAACCGTGCTACTGTTCATCCGCGTGGTCAAACCGTGGACTGTTGACTGATGACGTGGCGCAATCTTGAGCGTCCAAACTGTTTTTAATCCGATGGCCATGATTTACTCCATGTATCTATAAAAAGGGGGCCTCCCCCCCCTAATTTGATATCTCTGAATCCATTTTTGGGATCCATTTTCTGTAATTCCCTCTCTATCTTGTATTTTCTTCGTATTTTAATAAATTCCCATTTTGCCCCTAGTTCAATTATGAGTGGCTAATTTTCTTTCAAGTTTGGGTTGAAGGTGAAGTCTCAACATGTGTCATGGGCTTTATTTGATAAATTTATTTTCTCTTCCCCTCTAGTTTTTGTGGATGTTTTGACTTCTCG
This sequence comes from Citrus trifoliata, assembly GCA_018350135.1. Lineage (NCBI taxonomy): Eukaryota > Viridiplantae > Streptophyta > Magnoliopsida > Sapindales > Rutaceae > Citrus > Citrus trifoliata. The sequence continues at coordinate 20,987,683 of CM031392.1, read as the reverse complement.
TCGACAAATAATACTAATCTTGTCTAGTACCGCCTTGGTTTCACCGGCCCTCTAGTACAAGGTTATTATTATTTGGCACGATAAGCCCTTAGCACCATATTTATTAGAGCGTGATTCATGAGGTGTGGATTCCCCCCTCATGATTTAATTGGTATTAATACGGATTATTTAGCCCATGATGCATGTTGATACGGATCAATATACCAAAGTACGTCAATTTAATAGATTTCCTCTTCAATTTATTCTCGCCATTGCAATTCCAGTTTTAGAATTTATTCTCGCCATTTTAATTTAAGTTTTAGCATATTTTCCACCACAAATCCAATCACCCATTTACAAAATTAATTCTATATATAATTAAAATCCACCTCCTCGTGGGATCGACACTCGTCACCATTGATCTACACTACAATAGATTCGTGCGCTTGCGAGTACATTAAAATTTGCACAACAAGTTTTTGGCGCCGTTACCGGGGAGGTAAGTAATTTTAATTCATAGAATTAATTTTTGTGAATTATTTCTTTTATTTCTTTTATTTTTTTTGTATTTTTTTTAATTATTAAAAAAAAGAAGAAAAAAATGAATCTACATATAAAGGTTAGTATTTCTTTTCTTTTTCTATTCTTTAAAATTCTGTAATTTAATTTTCAATTTATTTTTCTTTGTAATATTTTTATTATCTTATTAATTTATTTTTAGTTAATTTATTTCACGTATATTTTTTGTGTATTTTTATATTAAGGTTGTAATTGCGCAATAAGGTTAGTCTTGTAATTTCTCCCTCTTCTTTATTTTTATTTGTTTTGTTCTCATCTTTATTTTTATTTTATTTGTTTTGCATGTGTGGTCGTAGGTCATTATTACCTAATCTTGAACTTATAGACCTTGAACTAAAAAAAACACTTCGCACACAAAAGCACATTAAAAATAAATTTGGAATGGATCTACAAGCACCACAGGAGAGGCCATTTAAGGACTATTTTAGTCCCTTAGCTAATTTGAGCACATCATGCATAAGATACCCAAATGTAGCTGCTAGGAGTTTTGAATTAAAACCTAGTGTGCTAAATTGTCTCCCCACATTTTATGGCCTAGAAAATGAGGACCCATATAATCATCTGAATGATTTCCATGCCATCTGTCAAACATTTAAATATGAGAATTTTTCAGATGATGATGTAAAACTTAGACTATTCCCATTTTCTTTAAAAGATAGAGCTCGTTCATGGTTAAATACTTTGCCTGCTAATAGCATCTCATCATGGGAACAAATGGTAACAAAATTTTTGAATAAATATTTCCCAGTGCATAAAACCAATGCTATTCGCAGGGAAATCTCGGAGTTCACCCAGAGAGAAGACGAGCAATTTTTCGAAACGTGGGAGAGATTCAATGGGCTACTCTTGAAGTGTCCACATCATGGATACGAGAAATGGCACCAGTGCCAATACTTTTTGGAGGGATTACTACCAAATGTGCAAGAATGGCTAATGGCAACAAGTGGAGGAGAGCTAATGTCAAAAAGTGCATCAGAAATTTGGGAATTCTTCCAGCGACAAGCGGATAATTCCCAACAACGGAGTCGATCACTCAGGAATACTAGAAGGATTAAGGGAGTAAATGAGATTCAAATTGGCGAGTCAACTTCGGGAATCAAAGAAGTCAAGGAGATGGTTGAAGGTCTTACTCGACAAATAGCATCGTTATCGACTGCTAAATCAACAGAACAACATGGCCATGACTCATATCCAGATGAAGCCAATGCCATAGGTGTAATGAGAAAACCATCAAATTACAACCCATACTCCAACACATATAACCCTGGATGGAGAGACCGCCCCAATTTTTCATGGTCTCAAGGATTCCAACAAAATGGACCAGCAGCTCCAGCTCCACCAATGCAACCAATTCCACAAGTTCCTCAAGCCTCTCAGCCACCATTTAGACCATACAATCAGAACCAGAACTACTCTCAACCCAGACCATGAGAGGATGCATTCCAGAATATCAAGAATGTTACTCACTCCACGATTGAGCAACAGAATCGTACCATTGATGGACTACGAAATGAGTTGAGAGCAGGCTTCAATTCACAAGCCCAATCAGTTTCAAGCCTTGAAAAGATGGTGGGACAACTTGCTTCTTCAGTTCAGACCTTGGCAATGACTGTTGAGAAAGGCAAGTTTCCAAGTCAACCAGTGCCTAATCCTAAAGGCGTATATGAAGCAAGTACCAGTTCACCACAACAGCATGGAGAGGTCAAAGCAGTCATGACCTTGCGAAAAGGAAAAGAAGTCGACAACAAAGTGGAGATGCCGGTGACAAAAGAAAATCAAATTGTACCTGTGAATGTTGAGGACTCACCACCGGAGGAGAAAGAAGAAACCAACCCACGAGAATATGTTCCCAAAGCACCATTTCCTCAGAGGTTAGCTAAAGGAAAAAAGGGAAAATCCACAGGTGAGATTCTCGAAATCTTCAAACAGGTAAGTGTTAATATTCCTTTGCTTGATGCTATTAAACAAGTTCCATCTTATGCCAAGTTTCTCAAAGACCTTTGTACTAAAAAAAGAAATATGCACGTTCAAAAGAAGACATTTTTAACAGAAAACGTTAGTTCTATACTCAAACATAAAATTCCTTTAAAATGCAAAGACCCAGGCTCCCCCACTATCTCATGTAGTATAGGGAACCACACAATTGAGAATGCTTTGTTGGATTTAGGAGCTAGTGTAAATTTGTTGCCTTATTCTGTTTTCGTGAAACTTGGACTTGGAGAATTACACCCAACTCCAATGGTGTTACAACTCGCAGATCGGTCTATGAAAATACCTCGTGGTATCGTAGAGGACGTGCTTATCCAGGTAGACAAGTTCTATTTTCCTGTTGATTTCATTGTAATTGACACTCAACCAATACAGGATTTAAGGAAGCACATCCCTATTATCCTAGGTCGACCTTTCTTGGCAACTGCGGATGCTCACATTCAATGCAGAATTAGAAATATGCAGTTGTCTTTCGACAATATGACTATGGAACTGAACATCTTCAACATTGCCAAACAACCTCACAGTGCAGATGATGGAATTGTTGATGTGGATTTAATTGAAGCATTAGTTGATGACTCTTTTATTTCAATCCTTAGTAATGATCATTTACAAACATGCTTAACTCACTTTGGTTTTGATTTTGATATTGACAGATCGGTCGAAGAGGTCAACGCCCTACTTGACTCAGCACCATCTATGGACACTAATCAATGGAAGTCAAGAGTTGAACAACTAGCACCATCAGAGAAGAAACTCATCCCATTATCAGAATCACCACCAAAACTTGAGCTCAAACCATTGCCCAACACATTGGAATATGCGTTTTTGGGGGAAGAAAGTACTCTACCAGTAATCATCTCATCATCCCTCAATGACGAACAAAAAGGTAAGTTGTTAGATGTTTTAAAAGAGCATAAAGGAGCATTAAGATGGACCATAGCGGACATAAAAGGTATAAACCCTGCAGATTGCATGCATTACATTCACCTTGATGAAAATGCTAAATCTACTAGGGAAATGCAACGTCGGTTAAATCCTAACATGAAAGAAGTTGTTAGAACTGAAGTCCTTAAGCTATTAGATGCAGGTATCATTTACCCAATTTCTGATAGTTCATGGGTCAATCCTGTACAAGTTGTCCCCAAAAAGTCAGGAGTTACAGTAGTTACCAATGCTAATAATGAATTGATACCAACTAGAGTGACTACAGGATGGCGTGTATGCATTGATTATAGAAAGTTGAATTCTGTCACACGTAAAGACCATTTTCCTTTACCATTTATCGATCAAATGCTTGATAGATTAGCAGGCCATGAATTTTATTGCTTTCTAGATGGCTATTCAGGATACAATCAGATCCCCATAGCACCAAAAGATCAAGAGAAAACCACTTTCACTTGCCCTTTTGGCACATTTGCATATAGCAGAATGCCATTTGGATTATGTAATGCACCTGCTACATTTCAACGATGCATGTTGAGCATTTTTTCTGATATGGTTGAACGTTTCCTTGAAGTCTTTATGGATGATTTTTCTGTTTTTGGTGACTCGTTTAATCAATGTTTACATCATTTAACACTAGTTTTGTAGAGATGTATCGAGAAGAACTTGGTTTTAAATTGGGAGAAATGTCATTTTATGGTAAAACAAGGTATTGTTCTCGGTCACATCATTTCGAGTAAAGGTATTGAGGTTGACAAAGCCAAGGTGGATCTCATTTCTAATCTTCCTCCACCCAAAACAGTCAGAGAAGTAAGATCTTTCCTTGGGCATGCTGGATTTTATAGACGTTTCATTAAAGATTTTAGCAAAGTTTCTAAACCCTTATGCAATTTACTTGCTAAGGATGTATCTTTTGTCTTTGATGATTCATGTCTTGTTGCGTTTGAAAAATTAAAGCATTTGTTGACATCATCACCCATCATTCAGCCCCCAAACTGGAGCTTACCATTTGAGCTCATGTGTGATGCATCTGATTATGCAGTAGGAGCAGTATTAGGACAAAGAGTTGATCGAATTCCCCACGTTATTTACTATGCTAGTATGACATTGAATGATGCACAGTTGAACTATTCAACTACTGAAAAAGAAATGCTAGCAGTAGTGTTTGCATTGGAAAAATTTCGATCTTATCTCATTGGTTGTAAAATAATTATATTCACAGATCATGCTGCTCTGAAATATCTTCTCACAAAGAAAGATGCAAAAGCTAGACTAATTCGTTGGGTGTTACTTTTGCAGGAATTTGACTTGGAATTCAAAGATAAAAAAGGGACAGAAAATATTGTGGCGGACCATCTCTCTCGTCTACATTTTGACACAATTACAGAGCCATTACCATTGAATGAGTCATTTCCAGATGAATAATTAATGAATGTGGAAGTATTACCTTGGTATGCTGATATAGTTAATTATCTTGTTACAGGTAAACTTCCAGAGCATTGAACCAAGCAAGACAAGGCTAAATTCTTTGCAGAAATAAAGAATTTCTTTTGGGATGACCCATATTTGTTCAAGTATTGTGCAGACCAAATTGTTAGACGATGTGTCCCAGAAAGTGAAATTCAGAATATCCTTTCATTCTGCCATGAACAAGCTTGTGGAGGCCATTTCAGTGCTAAGAAAACAGCGACTAAAATTTTACAATGTGGTTTTTATTGGCCAACTATATTTCGAGATGCTTACACTTTCTATTCTTCATGTGATAGGTGTCAACGAATGGGGAGCATTACGCGAAGGAATATGATGCCACTAAATCCAATTTTAGTGGTTGAGATTTTTGACGTATGGGGTATCGACTTCATGGGACCCTTTCCATCTTCTTTTGGCCATCAATACATATTGGTTGCTGTTGACTATGTATCAAAATGGGTAGAAGCAATTGCATGTCGAACCAATGATCACAAGGTGGTGATAGGATTTTTGAAAAGCAACATTGTTTCACGCTTTGGATTCCCTCGAGCAATAATCAGTGATGGTGGTGCCCACTTTTGTAACAAAGCATTCAAAACTCTTTTGACAAAGTATTCAATCACTCACAAAGTGGCGACTCCGTATCATCCGCAAACCAGTGGCCAAGTTAAGATCTCCAATCGAGAAATTAAGCACATATTAGAAAAGACGGTGAGGCCAGACAGGAAAGATTGGTCATTACGACTTGATGATGCATTATGGGCATATAGAACAGCTTTCAAGACCCCGATTGGGATGTCACCCTATAGGCTAGTGTATGGAAAAGCTTGCCACCTACTTGTGGAACTCGAGCATCGTGCGTATTGGGCCATCAAGAAATTTAACTTTGACATGCAACAAGCCAGCTCAGAAAGAAGATTACAACTGGCAGAACTTGAAGAAATTCGCAATGATGCATACGAAAATGCCAAAATTTACAAGCAGCGGATGAAAGTCTTCCACGACAAGCACGTTATGAGAAAATCTTTCACTCCAGGTCAGAAAGTACTTTTATTCAATTCTCGCTTGCACCTATTCCCAGGTAAGTTACGCTCTCGTTGGTCTGGTCCATTTATTGTTCATACTGTTTTTCCACATGGGGCAATTGAAATTAAGGACCCAAAGAACGGTGTCACGTTTAAAGTTAATGGTCAAAGATTAAAGCCATATCTAGAGTACCAACCACATGGAGAAAACACCGAAATAAATTTGAGTGACCCACCAAATTTGAATTGAATTTTTTTTCTTTTCGTTGATTTGATTTTTTTTTCTTTCTTTATATTATTCTTTTGCTAATTGAAATTATTTTTGCATAAGTGTGTTTGTTTAACTATTAAGTTTTCTCTTATTATTTTTAATCATGAGTACCTTACTTAGACCGTTCCTCCTGAACATTCTTAAACCACTTCAACGTGTCAAAACTCATCTCAAAAGGTAAATTCAATTTTGTAAAACACATCGCATTTGGGCTCTACAACCACCAGAGTTAGTAGCCTATGTTGAGGGTTTAGAACGCCAACTCAGAGACATTGAGAGAAGTGTTTACGACATCCAGTTGGAGCTTGAGGTAAATTCAATAAGAGGACAATTATAATTTTCTTTGTGTGTTTTGATTTGTTTTTCTGTTTGTGTGCTTTAGTTTCTTACCCCGGTGAAGTGGCGGATAACGGTACTCCGTGACAATTAAGTCGGTTACTTCAGTTTCCCATAATAACTGACATTCTGAGGCGAATGTATGGATAGAAACGAGATCTTAGCGAAGCTTCACAAGCGATTCCCTTCACTTCCTCAGAATGCCCTCCTTACGATCTACAAAGCTCGGTCCGAACGCATGCGATTACTCATGAAGAATAACATACCTGCTGACATCCGTTGGTTAATCGAGGCGAAAGTACGATTGGCAGGTGAGTTACCGCAAAAATTTATTGCATTCATGCCTGGTTGTGGTAAAGGAAATTATGCAAGAAAACGACGAGCTCGAAGAATTTCTGTTGCTTGTCATAAGTGTGCCAGAATGAGTTGCGGTAGAAATCCATGTTCTTTAGGAATGGTGTCTGATAACAGGGAAGATAAGATTCAATTCTTTAGGGATGGCTTGAATAAAGAGTCATTAGACGATATCCTTTTGTCTCTTGAAACGCATCCCAGTGGATATGTGTAAGGAGCGATTCTCCAGTTATGGCCATTATTCCAGAAAGAGCATGCACGATATAGTCTCGGGAATCTGACTATAAACGACCTTATTTGCCAGTTTATAAGAAAACTGGATGGGAAGATGTGAGCCACAGTCGCAACTACCTGTAAATATCCTTTTTACTTTACTGTTATTTTATTTCATTTCACTGTTATTTTATTGTTTGCATTATTGTCTTTAATAATTTAATTACTGTTTGTTTTTTTTCCTTTTACTGTTTTCTTTTTGACTCACGAGCCATGTGCTTTACGCGTTATTTGACACTGACATGTTACCTCATATACAGCTGTGACCTACTGTCACCAAGACTCTTAAATGTGATTTCTTTTGTCAAGCACTCACAAATTATTTTTGAGAAGTATCACAATGGCAGCTACTCCCAATAGACAATTCAAGAACATTTGTGTACTTTCTGGATTTACCTATGGCAAACATAAAGAGTTCGTTGAGGCAGCCATAGATCTTGGTCGAAGTATAGCAGCGAGAAAATTACACTTGGTGTATGGAGGAGGTAACCGAGGGTTATCAAAAATGGTCTCAGAAGCAGCTTTTATCAGAGGAAGTCAAGTGTTAGGCATCATTCCAAGAGTCCTAAAACCATTGGGCAGTTCGTCTGACTCATCAACTGGAGAAGAGTTAGTCGTCTCAGGTATGCAAGAAAGAATAACTGAAATGCTTAGTTATGCTGATGCTTTTATTTTTCTTCCAGGAGATCTTGCAACACTAGAGGCACTTATCACACTAGCATCTTGGGCCCATCTGCACATCCACCAGAAACCCATCGGTTTGTTAAATGTCAATAACTTTTATAATGGCTTTATCGCATTTCTTAACCATGCAATAAAAAACTACTTCATTCCTTCTCATGCGAAAAAACTTTTTATTTGTGCTCACACTGCTAATGAGCTACTTGATCTGTTACAAGCTTATAGACCGGAGCCAAACCCCTGGACCTTTGTGTTGGAGCGACCAAATAATGATGGTAACAGTAGCAGCAGTAAGAAGTACAAATTAGATTTAACTCTCCGCTTGTAAATATTTTCTTCTGTGTTGCACCACCCAGGTGATGTCTTCTAAACTCTACTTCTTTCATTTCAAACATTGAGGACAATGTTTCGTTCTGGTTGGGTGGAGGGAATAGTCGACAATTGTGGAATTTTGGTTAAGTTTTTACTAATCTTTTGTTGTAGAAACTAACTGTTGCTAACGTTTTGTGTTGAAGATGGCTGAATATGGAGTGTAGTGACTCTAGAAACGCATCTTTTTTATTTAAAAAAATAATTAAAAAAAATTAAAAAATAAAAAAAATTCAAACATTTTTTTTTCTTTATTGAGTTTTTATGTTCATTTCTCTTCTTCCTTTTAATTTCTTCTTTATGAATATACATTTTCCAACTTTTGAGTCGAAAATGGCTGAATATGGAGTGTAGTGCCTCTAGAAACGCATCTTCTAAGTTTAAAAAAAAAATCATTTTGTTTTTCCATCATTTTAAGTGTAACTTTTCTAATTAGTTTTTCTGTGTCATTTTCACATTTCTGCATGCATATTTTCATTTCATGCTTAGAATAGGTTGGGGGGTAGAATGTTGTTTAAAAAAAAATGTGTGATTTGTTTTAATATTGGATGACATGATGAATTTTAAAATTTAGTATTTGTATTATCTTTGATCTTAAATGATGTTACACTATGTTTGCTACTTTACATGTTGATGTCGGAGACAAATATGAGTTGCTTGAAGGAATGAACATGTCATAATAAGTACCAAGTGAGTTTTTGAGCCTATTATTTTTCTTGGAGAGTAACCCTTTTGCCAATTCTTCATACAGCTTTGTAGTTTATAATTTTATACACAATCTCTAGTTTTCTTTTGAGTTAACCCTTAAAAAAAAAAAATGTGTGTTGCTACATTTGGAGGCCCATCTAACTAGTAGATATGGACGATTATTTAGAACCCTAAAAGACGATGGAAAGGCCATCTTTGATCCGTTTGAGCCTTTATAGCCATCCCTTTTGTGATATATCCATAGTTAACCCTTTTGAGCCTTTAAAAAAAAAAAATATTTTCTTTGTCAACTTATCATCTTGACCCACTCCGATTTGGAGTATTACCCGATGTCTTATAAGTTACATCACCTATTTATGTTTGAGAAAAATGTAAATAATTATTTTGTTCAGTGAAGTTATGCCAAAAAAAATAAAAAAAAAAACAAAAACAAAAGTTGTTGTTTCAAAAGAATAAAAAAGAACAATAAAAGGTGAAATCCACCTTGTAACTTCCAAAAAAAAAAAATAAATAAATAAATCTCTGCATTTCTTTTCTCAAACATACACTTTGTTTTCCTTATTTTCATTCTTTGTTAACCATGTCCTTAACCTACATTACGTCCTAATAAAAGTCCTTCTTGATTTTAGGGAACTATAATCTGAAATAGAAGCTAGTTATATGGGCTAAAAAAGATGTAGTGATGCATAAAAAAAAATAATTAAAAAAAAAGATGAATAAAGTGGGTTGACTAGCATTTTTATTTTACTTGAGATCGTATTATTTCTAAGCTGAGGGCATATTTCTTTCATCTTGGTGAGAGCATGTGATATCACTCCTTTATTATTTTCTCTCTCAATTACCATTCATTGGAGTGACTATTTTTATTGGGTTTAATTTCTTTGTGAGAGTGTCACTACTTCCAGTGAGAATTTGGGGTTAGACATGTCATTCTTGAAAGTAGCTATAACAAAGTCTACTGGGCTGATTCATGTGGATGGTTGATGAAGATGTGATGTTTCTTTAGACTGGAGATAATGTTTATACTTTTCTTTGATCGCTATCATTAATCTGATTGAATAAATACGAGTGTTCAAAAAAAAAAAATCATTTTGAAATTTGAATTTTGTTTTCGCTTTATTTGCTAGGGACTAGCAATCAGCTGGTTGGGGGGTGTGTTGAGTGTTAGAAAATGCATATTTATAAAGGAGAAAACCGTCATTTTACATTTCAAGTCTTACTAACAACCCTTACTTTTATGTATTTAACATTCTTGTGGTTTAATTACATGTGTTTTATTTTAATTAAGTAATTTATGTATTTTAGGGGCATTATAGTCATTTCACAATAAAGGAGAGATCAGACGGCAAAACGGACATCACTTTTGAACTCAGGACGGTTGAAAACGTTAGGAGGAGTATAAAAGGAAAAATGGCACTATTCACATGTACGGTACTATTCACGGGTACGGTACTGTCTACGTTACTGTTCACGACACTGTTCATATAGACAAATCGATGACGTGGCATTGACCGATGACGTGGCATTGACTGATGAGGTGTCACGATCCTGTTGGACTAAAATTCTTATATACTGTTGATGGTGACGTGGCAGCATATCAGTGGACGAAAAATCTCGCGTACGGTGCATGCATCACACAGGATTATTTTCAACCAAATCGCATTACTGTTTATCCGGGTCAAACCGTGCTACTGTTCATCCGCGTGGTCAAACCGTGGACTGTTGACTGATGACGTGGCGCAATCCTGAGCGTCCAAACTGTTTTTAATCCGATGGCCATGATTTACTCCATGTATCTATAAAAAGGGGGCCTCCCCCTCCTAATTTGATATCTCTGAATCCATTTTTGGGATCCATTTTCTGTAATTCCCTCTCTATCTTGTATTTTCTTCATATTTTAATAAATTCCCATTTTGCCCCTAGTTCAATTATGAGTGGCTAATTTTCTTTCAAGCTTGGGTTGAAGGTGAAGTCTCAACATGTGTCATGGGCTTTATTTGGTAAATTTATTTTCTCTTCCCCTCTAGTTTTTGTGGATGTTTTGACTTCTCGTCGACAAATAATACTAATCTTGTCTAGTACCGCCTTGGTTTCACCGGCCCTCTAGTACAAGGTTATTATTATTTGGCACGATAAGCCCTTAGCACCATATTTATTAGAGCGTGGTTCATGAGGTGTGGATTCCCCCCTCATGATTTAATTGGTATTAATACGGATTATTTAGCCCATGATGCATGTTGATACGGATCCAGATACCAAAGTACGTCAATTTAATAGATTTCCTCTTCAATTTATTCTCGCCATTGCAATTCCAGTTTTAGAATTTATTCTCGCCATTTTAATTTAAGTTTTAGCATATTTTCCACCACAAATCCAATCACCCATTTACAAAATTAATTCTATATATAATTAAAATCCACCTCCTCGTGGGATCGACACTCGTCACCATTGATCTACACTACAATAGATTCGTGCGCTTGCGAGTACATTAAAATTTGCACAACAATAGGTCCCTGTTCAACGCAACTAGTCTCGTCGTTATATATATCTCTTAAACACCGGTCCTCTAGTTTCTGGTATTAGCAATGCAATGGATTAATACTATAAACTTGATGGGTCTGGGCTTGCTCGAGGCATGTCTGGCTTCTTGGTAATAAGAAATAAATATATTGCTCACTTCTATCTATTCACTTCCCTTTTTGCCCCTAACAGGCTGCTTCCTCGCGGAGTCATATCACAATTAAATGCGGAAGAGGTGGCAGGGATCCGTCCACCCATTTGAATTTCAAATTGACGGTTATGGAATCCTCGGAGCGCGTGCCGTTTGAGTAGTAATAAACCAAATGCATCCCCATTCCTTCGAAACCCTAATTCTCAGAAGTAATATTTTCTTTCAGTCTCTCTCGAATCCTCTGGCGGCCGGGGCGATCATTTCTTCATCAAAATCCAAATTACTGTTCGTATTTATGTTCTGGTGTTCCACTACTTTAGGTATTGTTTCCTCCCCTCCAACTTTGGATTATTATTACTACTTTGAGTGGGGTTTGGTTATGTCATTCCGGATAGAGTTTAGGAAATATCAAAAGGTAAGGAGAATGTGATTGATGTTGATGATGATGATGAACTAGGTTTCCTGCCTGGTCTACTCGCGAAACATGCTTTCGACCCCAGGATCCTTTTAGAGTCGATAAAGTACTCTAGTACTGGGGCTAGTACCAGGAAAATGTCTCCTGAAGTAATCACCTCACTTAGTAATAGTAATGATGAAGGATCTTCTGGTTTGGAGGATACCCTAAGTGAGGACCCAAGTGAAGGGTCTAGTGAAGCGTCCTCACCAGAAGTAGCACGACCAGAGAAGAGAAGAAAACTATGTTGTAGAGCTCTAGCAGAACATTATGCTATTGACCTTATGACTTGTATGACCACCGTAGTGGACCTCGTAGAGTTTCGAACCATTTATGATATCCCTGATGGTATACTCCTTAAAGTTCCAGGAAAAAAAGACACTCCCAGTTGACCTCCCAAGTGTTACGTCACTTTATTTCTGAAAAGCTTTAAATTTGGAATGAGGCTCCCCTTGCAGCCTTATTTCATCCAGATGCTTGATGGGTTACACCTAACTCCTGGTCAACTTAACCCTAATGGATGGAGGGTACTTTCTGGTATGTTCGTTTTGTGGAGCAAATGTGGTCAGAGTGAGCCTACAGTTAAGGAGGTCAAGCATCTGTACCAGCTAAAGAGTAGCCCAAAAGACGCAGGCTAGTATTATTTTATGTCAAGTACCAAGACTAAGAAACCTATAACTGATCTTCCAACAGGTGGTGGTGGGAAATGGAAAAAGAAATTCTTTTTTGTTGGGGGTCCCTAGGGTCAAGTGGCACAGACTGACGGGAGGACGATTCACGTCCCCTCCCATTTCGTAGTTCCAGGTTGCTTGTTCGCTTTTAGATGTCTTGTACCCCTTGTTGTTCCAACGATTGAATTATTTCTAATTTGGTCTTTGCTCGAGCTGTAGGTTCTTGGGGTGTGCATCTTGACCTCGAGCCTGAATCACTCAAACGGGTCGAGTCTCACCTAGTCTCTGCAGCTCATGTTATGGAGGATGCTGTGATTGAGGCTTTGAATAGGAAACGTCCTCGCCCAAATACTGCAAGGCGAGATCAATTCAAAGATACTCCCTCTGGAAAGCGAGTCGAGCATGCCTCTTATTTGAAGACTTTACCGGCCTCTCCTCCTAAAGTTGGAGAATCTAGTGGAATTGGTCTCGCTGCCCCGCCTCTATCAGCAGGACCAAAACATCGATTGCCCGAAGATAGACTAGAGCACCTGACCCCTTACTTCAACGAGTTTGCTAGGCTCGTTAGTAAAAAAGATTTGGAGGACTTCAACAGGAGTAGTCTTGGCGAGATGGTTAGGGCCATGCAATGGCTACCTACTATAAACTAAAGGTGGGCCGCTATGACCGCAAGATAAAAAATGATATTCAATCAGCCAGAAGCAAAGCTGATGTTGCGGAGAAGAGAGCTGGAGATCTCAACCTAGAGAATTTGATGTTGATAGAGCAAGCGTCTCTCGCACAGGCAAAGGCTATCACTCTTGAGGAGAAGCTGAATAAGGTTGAGGAGGACTTGCAGGCGCAAAAGGATACCTATGAAGCTCAGCTCGAATCCCTCAATGCTTCTCACCAGACTAAGGTCGAAAACTTAAAGAATGAAGGTGACAACCAGTACGACCAGGGGCTTCGACATTCTTATCGGTACATCATGGCCATCCTCGGGAAGCAGCATCCTGATATGAAGATAGACGAGCTGGATGCTGGCGTAGCTGAATACATGGACGAGGAAACAACCAAAGAAAGTGGCGAAGAATTGGAGCCAATGGCACCCGAGGAGGCAACCTCCCCTCCTCGTGCAGCCCCTATCGATGCTGCCGAGGTAAGTACCCCTCCAGATGCGACTGGTGAGACACCTCCTGCTCCCCAGGTTGACAAACCAACAAAACCAACTCTGCTTACTGACCCGTTTTCCTCTTGAATGTGGTGTAGATTTCTTTTTAGAACGTTGTATGTCAAGATTATTAGCTCTTTAACGTTGTTGGCAAATTAATAAAACTCCTCAGTTTGTTTACATTGCTTCTCGCTCATTTTTTTTTGTTTTGCTCACTTGCACTCGATCGAGTAGATACTGACAAGCTTGGCTTTCGGTCTTGCCATCGAACAGGCTTTGAGGCTTTGGATCCTTTGCACACCTTAGAGAATTTTTGGAAATTTTTGTGATCTGCTAGCCTTCGCTTGGTCGAGCAAATCCTGAGATACTTAGCTTCCGGTCTCGCCATTGAACATGTTTTGAGACCTTAGAGCCTTTGCATGCCTTAGAAACTTTTTGAAAATTTTGGTAGTTTGCTCACCTTTGTTTGGTCGAGTAGATCCTGATATACTTGGTTTCCGGTCTCGCCATTGAACATGCTTTGAGACTTTAGAGCCTTTGCATGCCTGAGAAACATTTTGGAGATTTTTGTGGTCTGCTTGCTTTCGCTTGGTCAAGCAGATCCTGCCATACTTAGCTTGTGGTCTCGCCATTAAACAGGCTTTGAGACTTTGGAGCCTTTGCATGCCTTAGAAACTTTTTGAAAATTTTGGCGGTCTGCTCGCCTTAGCCTGGTCGAGTAAATCCTGGCATACTTGGCTTTTAGTCTCACCATTGAACATGCTTTGACACCTTGGAGCCTTTGCATGCCTTAGAAACGTTTTGGAGATTTTAGTGGTCTGCTCGCCTTCGCTTGGTCGAGCAGATCCTGGCATACTTGACTTTCGGTCTTGCCATTGAACATGCTTTGATACTTTAGAGCCTTTGCATACCTTAAAAACATTTTGAAGATTTTGGTGGTCTGCTCGCCTTCGCTTAGTCGAGCAGATCCTGGCATACTTGGCTTCCGGTCTCGCCATTGAACATAATTTAAGACTTTGGAGCATTTGCATGCCTTAGAAACGTTTTGGAATTTTTGGTGGTCTGCTCGCCTTCGTTTGGTCGAGCAGATCCTGGCATACTTGGCTTCCGGTCTCGCCATTGAACAGACTTTGAGCCCTTGGAGCCTTTGCATGCCTTACAAACTTTTTTTTTACATCGATAATAATTGAATAAAATTCCTCCCGACTTTATTGATAAAAGAGCTCGACTTACAGGAAACTGACTGAGCATGAAAAACAAATAATAACAGGAATGAAAAAAATAATTTTTAAACATTGTTGGGTCTTACTGGAAGTATTTCTTGGGATGAGCTGCATTCCATGATCGTTTCACCTCGTGGCCATCCACGTGAACGAGCTTGTAAACTTTCGGTCTGGCCACCTGCTTGACTATATATGGCCCCTCCCAGTTAGGACCGAGCACCCCTTGGGTCAGATCTTTCGTGTTCTAGTTTACTTTCCTAAGCACCCAATCGCTTACCCTAAATTGCCGCACATGCACTTTTTGGTTGTAATAGTGGGCGCTATTGGTAGGTGACCGCCCTTTTTTATGCGAGCTCTCTTTTCTCAGTCAGTCAGTCCAGATTCAAACATATCTGGTCGTTGTTCTCATGCTAATCAAAGTGCTTAGTTCGGTGCGTAGTCGTCCTTATTTTTGCGAGCACGACTACTTCATGCCCAAAGGCCAGGGTGAATGGGGTTTCTCCGATGGCTGTTTTGTATGACGTCCTGTACGCCCATAACACTCTTGGTAGCTCATCAACCCATGCACCATTCTTTTCTCATAGTCTAGTCTTCAGGAGCTTTTTAATAACTTTGTTGGTTGCTTCTACTTGCCCGTTGGACTGGAGGTAAGCAGGTGAGCAGAATTTAAGCTCATTTCCTAGGTTCTGGCAAAACTCTCTGAAGTTATGATTATATTCGGCTTGGTTGTTTGTGGCCCTAAACTCCAATCTGACAGCATAAGAGACCTCTTCTCCGTCAGGGACTTCTAAGACAACCCCCACTTCAGCACCCTGCTCACCTGATGATCCATCTACTGATACTTGCTAAATTCGATCCCCAATGCCATTTGTATCAACATCCATGTTATTAGAGCCGTCGTTGGGTTCCGTAAATTCTGCCACAAAGTCCACCATCGCTTGGGCTTTGATCGTTGCACGGGGTCGGTAACTTATATCGAACTCGCTCAGTTCTACGACCCATTTCACCAGCCGACCAGAGGTTTCTAGTTTGTGCAGTGTCTGTTGCAGTGGCTGGTTTGTCACTACTACCACTGAGAAAGCCTGGAAGTACGGTCTAAGCTTTCGAGCTGCAACAACTAGAGCAAATGCTCATTTCTCTAACAACGGGTATTTGGTCTCGGCATCGAGCAGGGCTTTGCTGGTGTAGTATATTGAGTATTGGATCCCTTCTTCCTCTCTCAGTAAAACTGATCTCACAGCGTGATCAGATACTGCTAAATGCAGGAATAACTCGTCCCCTTCTCTTAGTGTGGACAACAATGATGCTCGTTGCAGGTATTGTTTCAACTTTTGGAAGACCTCCTCGCATTCATGGGTCCATTTTATTTTTCTTCCTTTTCACATCTCTTGGAAAAAGGCATAACACTTATCCGTGGTCTTGGATATGAACTGACTCAATGTTGCTGATTTTCCCATGAGGCTTTGTATTTCCTTCAGGCTACGAGGAGATCTCATTCCCACTATTGCTTAAAACTTCTCTGGATTATTCTCAAATCTTCGATGGCTTACCAAGAACCCAATGAATTTCCTTGATTCCACACCGAAAGCACATTTCTCTGGGTTGATCTTCATCTTGTACTTCCTTAAGAGTTTAAATGTCTCCTCTACGTGCATGACGTGTTCATCCGAGCTTTTCATGTCGTCAACATAAACCTCCATCGTACACCCGATCAACGGTTTGAAAATTTTGTTTACCAACCTTTGGTACGTAGCACCCGCATTCTTGAGACTGAATGACATTACCCTGTAATAGAACAAACCTTGGTTAGTGATAAACGTCGTGCTCTCCTCGTCCTGCTCGTACATAGGGATTTGGTTGTATCCCGAAAATGCGTCCATGAAGCTGAGCATACTATGCCCTGCCGTTGAATCAACCAGTTGGTCGATCTTAGGTAGGGGGAAGTTGTCTTTCGGGCAGGCTTTGTTGAGGTTGGTGAAGTTGACACACATTCTCTATTTACCATTGGCTTTTTTTACTAGAACGACATTAGATATCCATTCGGGGTAGTTTACTTCCCGAATAAATCCCGCCTTGAGGAGCTACTCCACTTCACTGCTCATGGCTTCATATCTCTGCTGGTTGAAATATATTCTCTTCTACCTTACGGGTCGAGCACTTTTCTTTGTCGCTAATATGTGACAAGCCACTTCTGGATCAATCCCTAACATGTCGTCATGTGTCCAAGAGAATACATCAGCATGAGATCGTAAGCATTGTTCCAACTCCTGCTTTAGTTCTTTTTTAAGCTTTGATCCGATTCTGACTGTTTTTTCTAGGTCATTCTATTCCAAGTTAATTATTTCTAGCTCTTCGACCGGTTCCTATCTGCCACTCTTGCATTCTGCTCGACTGTCCAACGAGGTAATTTGCATTGTCTCTTTTGCTGATGTAGAGTAACATCCTCGAGCAATTCTCTGGTCTCCTCGTACAACACCAACTACACCATTTACCCTTTATTTGAGGGTCAAATAGTGATTGGAGATAACCGCCTTACTTATCCTTAAAAAAGGGTGGCCTAAGATTATCTGGTAAGGGCTCTCTTCGTCGACCACAATAAAGTCAAGAATCATCGTCTTTTCTAAGGGTGTGGAGCCTATTGTGATAGGCAACTCGATCACTCCAAGGGGAGTTAACTTTCCTCACCAAATCCCTTTAAAGATGTACTAGTGTGCTTTATTCTCAAATCTGTTATCCCCATTTCATCTAGTGTTGTTTTGAACAAAACATCAACCAAACTTCATGTATCTACTAGGATTCAGTCAAATTTCTTGCTGGCAATGGTGGCTTTGATGACCAGTGCATCCTCATGTGGGTACAATACTCATTCATCGTCCTTATCTGTCCACATAATTGGCACATGCCTGGTCCTTGCTCACTTGGCCGCCGGGGTATTGATGAATACTTCTTTACTGGTCATAGCATATATGGCGTAATTTTTCTAGACCTATTAGAATCCTCAACTAACGTCGGGCCCCTCACGATAACTTTGACAATGGGCTGCTCGCGTCCCGTCATTCGAGGACTCTAGTCTTCTTCATATGATGAATCTGGCCTCAGGAAAGCCCCATTTACGAACTCATCCAGCTAGCGATTTCTCACCAAATCTTCCACATGGTTCTTAAGATCCCTGTAGTGGGCCGTAGTATGGCCATGGGTGTCATGGAATTCAACGAATCGGCTCATATCTCTCTTGCTGGGCAATTTTGTCATCGGGGTAGGGGGATGCAACAAACCGCGATTCTTCATTGCCTGGTACACTTCATCCAATGGTGCCTTTAAGGAAGTATACTACCCGTAGCTCTGGCTTTGGTCGATCATGTGCATTACTCTTTCTCTGATGACATTATTTCGAGCCGGGGGTGGAACTAGGCCTCAGATTTGCTAGCTCTACTACCTTGTTGATGATGTGTCATCGCTAGATAGTGGTAAGGGGGACTGTATATTGGTCTGGCCTCCCTCAAGAATCTCCTGTTGGAGAACGAGGAGGTTGCATCCTACTGCGTTGAAATTGGCGCGGCCTCTGGTGGGGTTGATATGAGGTGACGCGGTTTCCCCCATTGCCAGTTGGACCATAATGGTCCTTCCGCTTAATTGGTCTGCTTCCTCCCTGGACCTTCTGGTTTTTCTCTTCAATCCCTCTAGCTGTTCATTCTTAATTTTTGCTATTTTTTCCTCATCAATTTCCATATCCATCTTAGCCTGCTCATAAGCTGTTGAAGATGACTTGATCGCAGGACTCCTCAGGTTGTACCACTGACGCCCTATCCTCACTCATTCCTTCAGTCCCTTAAGGGCTTGAGGATGGTTGAAGGCTCCAAGGTCAAGAACTACACGCTGGTACCTCTTAATGAATTCCCGAAGAGTCTTATTTTCTCCTTGCTTTATACTCATCAGCTCTATCATATCATCTTCTGGTGCCATCACTCCCCGAAAGTATTCCGCAAACTCCTGGCACATCTAGTCAAACGCCTTTATGCTCCCTCGGGTAAGCTGTCGATACCACTCGCGGGCTCATCCCTCCAGAGTCAACATGAACACCTTGCATCTCTGGGCATGGGAGAGTCCATGCACTCCTATTATGTCAATGAAACGCTCTATATGCACCAGCGGGTCAGTTCGTCCAGTATACTAAAGGTCGGGGAAACGGAAGTCCCTCGGGATGACAACACTTATGATTTCTGCTGAAAGGGAAGATTCACCGTCGAGCATGATTCTCCAACTGGGTGCTCTATTCCGCCCTTACATATCATCTATAATATGTGCGAGTTTCAGCACTTCTTCCTTCAGCTGCATGGCACGACCAGAGTCACGTGCCGCAACCTGGTCTCGCTTTTGCTCGACGTCACGCAGATATTGTTGAAGTTCCATTTCCTCTGCGTTCACTGCCCCATCATTGTTACCAGAGTTCTGCCTTCTTAGGGATTGACTCATTCTTTCGTGACTTCCTCCCCATAGGGATTGGTCACTCAGTGCACCACCGAAACTCTTGATGGTTTGAACTCTCATCATATCGGTCCCTTCACCGTCGTCCCTTCTGTCAACATGCCCCAGCATAACTCCGCCTTTTCTCATCATTTCCTCTTGAATTCCCCTTTGCTCGCTTCTCAACTCATGCAGGATGTTTGTCAGAGTCTCCATATATTTTTCTATGCGTTCCATCCGTTCATACATTGCTTTTTCTCTCACTTCACTAGTTATCTCTCTCAATATTACAGACTCGTTAATCCCCAGATCACCCCTTTGGACACTACTCCCACCTACGTCCATAATCTCCCCACTCTTTTTCTCCTTCTTTTCTCTAGTGATGGAAGCGTTTTGTTCAGCTCCCTATAGACGGCGCCAAAATGTTGATGCGAGATTTGGAGTCTGCTCAGTTATGACCAGGAATCTCTCCTCAACGTTCAACTTTATAGCCGATGAAGATAACCTCACGCTACTCCCGCTGAACGAGCAGAGTTATAATGCTCGTTGCTCTCTCCGATCAATCCCTGCATACACAGAATCAGTCAGAGCACGCTGGGGATTTTCCCGACGTAAACCCTCTGATGTTCAAGTCAGCAATCCAGGTTTATTATGGAAAATCTTAGCCACTAGTCTTGTGGCTCTACAACGATTTCTAACACGCTCAAACAATTATGGATCTTTCTAAAGGTGTTTTCTTTTCGGAATCTCGCATTTTAGCTTGTTTTTTTTTCTATTTTTGTCCAACTCCTTTACCTTCTCTGATTGCCCCTTTTATAGACTTCCTTAAAATTTGGATTCTCTCGCTCACGTTCGCCTACCTTTCCTCCCACGTTTGGTTCTTGGTCGTGGATGCTCGAACATTGCAGTTGAGAGGACCTCGTGCCTGGGTTTTCGGAGAGTGGTGCTGTGTCTGAGCGAGCCCCATGCCTAGATTTTTGGGGAGGGGTGCACGTTCGGACAACTACTGCAGGATGGACCTGCCGACCCCAACCCCAGCACGAAATATCTTTAGTGCTTCAGCAATGGTTTTCTGCTCGTGCCATGATTCCCAGCAGAGGGCCGCCTCATCTACGAGCAGGAATCTTTTGCTGTAAGACAACCTGAGGCCCCTGTACGCGAGCAGGATAGGTCCCTGTTCAACGCGGCTGCTCTCGTCGTTATATATGTCTCCCAAACACTTAGAATTTGTATTTACAATAGTGTTAATGCTCTATTTTGTATATACTTAGTTAAATAGTGAAAATAAATAAATAACACTGGCAAATACTCTATAAAACATTTTTTTTCACATATGAATTGATTATCCTAGATTTATCAAATCAAATCTAATTAATTTGTTTGTGAGAATGTCAAAAGCTAGTTAATTGATCAAAAAGCATAATCTCGCCAAGGATACAGCAATAATTCTCTTGCCCCATTATAAAACATCGAACAGGGCAAAGAAATCAAATAAAAAAAACAGAGGACTATAACATAGATTATATTGTTGCCCATGGGCTTATTTAAAAACATGAAATTGATTAATTGTGTAACCCAAACTACTCTTTTTTTTTTCCCTTTTCTTACTCGGCACCATCTTCTTCAGCTTCTTCTTCTTCTCCGCCATCTTCTTCAGCTTCAGCTTCTTCACCAACATCTTCTTCTTCTTCTTCATCTTCGCCTTGCTCGCCACCATCTTCTTCAGCTTCAGCTTCTTCACCATCTTCACCATCTTCAGCTTCTTCACCAGCGTCGTCAGGAGGCTTAGTTGGCGTAGCAGGAACATTTTCCGGTGGTGTCGGAGGGCCAGGCTTAGGAGGATTAGCTGGCTGAGCAGGAACATTCTCCAGTGGTGTCGGAGAGCCAGGCTTAGGGGGATTGGCTGGCTGAGCAGGAACATTATCCGGCGGTTTTGGAGTGCCAGGGTTTGGAGGATCATTTGGCTTAGAAGGCACATTATCTGGCCGTTTCGGAGTGCCAGGCTTTGGAGGATTAGTTTGCCTAGGAGGCACATTATCCGGTGGTTTTGGATTGCCAGGGTGTGGAGGATTAGTTGGCTTAGCTGGTACGTTATCTGGCGGTTTCGGAGTGCCAGGGTGAGGAAGAATAGTTGGTTTAGCTGGTACATTATTGGGCGGTTTTGGGGTTCCAGGGTTTGTAGGATTAGCATTATCTGGGAGTTTTTTCGGAGTGCCAGGGTTAGTAGGATTAGTGGCTGCATTATCTGGGGGTTTTGGAGTGCCAGGGTTATTAGTAGGAACAGGAGGCGGCGGTTTTGCTTCAACGACGTCATCCGACACAAGGTCCATTACCACAATGCTGAACAGAATCAGCAACACCTTGATAACTCTCTCCATTTCTTCGATATGGATCTAGCTTTCTATGATCTTTGCTGCACTTTTGCGTAACAGCTAGCACTTTCCACCGATAATATGGCACATTAGCACCTCACTTTCTAGTTAGGAAGGTGGTTATGTAATGTGCGCAGATATGCTCTTTAAGAATCAATGGATGAATGCTTTGGCTGAGCCAATTCAATTGGTCCAAGTTCTGAGAACTGAAGAGAAAATGACCCGAATTTAATTAAAGCTGAATTGGCAATGGCGTCTACTTTAGCCAAGCGTCAGAATATGATAAAATTAAAGTAATGCTAAATTTTCAGGCAACCGTAAGGATATGGGAAAGTGAGAACATATCACGAGGCATGAAATTTGAAGCGTGAGATAGATTAATGGTACTGGTCTTGAGTACGAAATTGGCGCCCTTACCCAACAAAATACAAAGATGTTAACAGCCCAACAAATTTCTATAGACAGGGGTACATGGGTTAACTCAATTGATATGTTTCCACTTTTTAATATTTAATTCTCACAAATATACGTATACGGTATACCATTAGTTCATTTCTTTAAATAAAAGCATTTGAATGAACGATATGGTATTGACTATCAAGTAGGTTTACTACAAGTACATAAATTTGTTGTCAGCTTTATATCATACCCAAAATTCGAAAACTATAATTGATCACTCTCTCGTAGGATTAGTACGGCTCATGCATTTTTATATTTGGATCTCTCACTTTTGGTGGAATTATGTCTCTGGTACACAAGCTCATGCTTTTGTATTTAGCATTCTACCACAAGCACCAATCCTAGTAAAAGCTTTTCATTTTGATGCTCCACCAATATTGATTCTGAAGTTCAATGGCATTCGTTGTGTATTCTTTTCTATGTTTTTATAACATGGTTCTTTTAAGGGATAAAGTTAATAATATTCTCTACTTAGATGTCTTTTTTAGTTAATTAACAAGATTCTCCTCACTCATCAAGTTCGCTTAAAAAAGAAAGGGAGATTGTCAATTTCCCCTCTTATTTAATTAATATATATCATTTACTCTTTTATTGTTTTTATAAACTCTCTAATAATATTAGTTTACACTGTTACTCCTATTTTCAAATTCACTTTTATTTATATTTATTATGAATTAAATAAATCATATGAATAGAAACTGAATAAAAAATAAGAAATATATGTTTCGATGTGAACAAAAAAATTATTAATAAAAATGTTTCTTGTACTATTTTATTTTGTAAACATTTTCTTCTAATAAATATTTTATAATGTTTTAAAATTAAATGTAAGAATTACAAGAAAAATATTTTATTATTTATTTCATAATAATTTTTATTTATCATTCAAGTTTCCTTATAATAATTTTCTTATATATTTATCATAAGAAAATGTTTATAAAATAAAAAAGTACAAGAAAAATATCATATTATAATTTTTTCACATTAAAACATATATTTTTTATTTTTAATACTTAATTTTTTATTTTAATTTTTATTCATGTGATTTATTTAATTTATAATAAAAATGAATAAAAATGTATTTGAAAATAAGGGTAATGTTGTAAACTTATGCTGTTGAGTGAGTTATTGGTTATTATACATATAAAGTGACAAATGATATATATTGATTGCAGTAGGAGAAAATTAACAATACATACTGTTAACCGTGTGTCATTTAAATGTGTTATTGTCGTTCAGGACAGTGTTTGATCCTTGTAATACACGTGTAACAGTGCATACTGCCAACTTAATAGAACCGAAATTTGGCTGAATTAGTGACCTGTTTACTTCACATATGCTACTTCACTCAGTGGAGTATAATAAAGTGACAAGAAACTAGAAGCTGCTTCAATTCATTTGTATTTGAGTACTCGATAAACGAGAGCTAGCAGATTAGAGACGAGAGCAAAGTAGAAAGAGAGAACGAAAGAAAAATAAAGAAAATGAGAAAATAGATTTAAAACAAAAAGATGCCGAGAGTGGAAAATGAAGGAAAAAAAAAAAAGGAATTGAGACGGAAAGGTTACTGGAAATAAAATAGGATGGCTGGTTAGGATTATATTTTGTTAAATAGTGGATAACATATTTATGAATTTGGGTAAAAACTCGTTTAGTCCCTATATTATAAGGTTAGTATCCGTTTAGTCCTTATATTTTTAAAAATACCTCAATTCATCCCTATTGTTAAACTATTGACACCCTTACGATTACTTTTTTTTTTTTAGGGTTTAGGGTTTAGGGTTTAGGGTTTGGGGTTTATTTTTTTAGACATTAATAAAAAAATAAATTACCATTTTCACCCAAACAATATAAAATGAAAATAAAAAGAATTAACATTAATTTTTGTGAAATACTCTATTGAGGAGATAATATATTATTTTTTATTAATGTCCAAAAATTGGTAATTTATTTTTTTTACAGAATATTAATTTTTTTGGACATACGTGAGCTTCCACAAAAATTAATATATATTCCTTTTGTGTTTATTTCATTTTTTGGGTTAAATTGTTAATTTATTTTTTTATTAATGTCCAAAAAAAATTATTGTAAGAGGATAATATTGTAAAAGCAAGTAAAAAGAAACAAAAAGTAACCGTAAGGGTGTCAATAGTTTAACGACAGGGATGTTGTGAGTTATTTTTAAAAATATAAGGATTAAATGGACACTAACCTCATAATATAGGGAATAAATGAGTTTTTACCCCATGAATTTTGAATAATTATTCTACAGTTTTCAATATATATACATATACATACATGCATATATCTAAAATTTTAAAGAGTAAGAAAGTCCGGGAAACTCATATATCGTGCGGCTTTAAGGCTTTAAATTTTAAGTCTCTTAAACTTTATGGTTTTAAAGTTTTCTCAAATTTTTTCAATACTTTACAATCTTGAACAAAAAAAAAATATAAATTTTTATATCAATTCTAATAGTTAATTTTTTAACTCTAGTATCAAAAATAGGACAATGCATATAGTTTGGTTTGACCAATAAGGTACGAATTTGGTTTTATTCTATGAAATTAATTATCTTGAGGCTCTAGTCTAGGTTTAACTTTAATCTCAACCGAACCAACAAATCGATAGATTTGTGCATTTGGAAACTAAAACATAAAATGGAAAAGAATTAGGGAAAAAAATAGAAAAGCCTAGTTCTAAATTGAAACAACCCAATCACTTCAAAAAACTAAAGACTAAAAGCCATAAACCTAACTTGAGATCCCTTCACGGCTCTATTGTCGTTCGTCTGTCCACCCAGCATATTTGTTGTCTCACAATCCTTTCGGCACTGCTATTTACACAAATAAATGAATAAATAAATAAACAGAAGGAAGACATAATTATTTATATGGTGTAAGAGAAAAAAGGACAAAATAATTAGTTAACACTATGATACCACAAAGTGGTATATATAGTTCACTCTTTCTTCCTTTCGTCTTCCATAAGTACCTTTAGCATTTTTGCTACCCTTTTAGCCAGTAGCCAGTAGCCAGTAGTTCTGGACTTCGGTAGTTTTTTTTTTTTCAGTTGTTTGAAGTTCTAATATTTTGAAATCATGCTACATCCGTGAATTTAATTTTTTTTCAAAATTTTGAGATTCAAAATTTTAAATTTTTTTGTACGCATAAATTGAATTTCATGCTTGGGTTTCGAACTTCGTGTGTAGAGACTTGGGTTTGTTTGGCACACTTGCTGTTTCATACCTTTTTCTTTTTCCTTTTAGTAAACTTCAGTAGAATGAGGAAGCTTTATTATGAAAAAGAATCGATGACGCCTAGGTAGGATGATGTAAATTCATGAAGAATTTTATTAACGGAATCCCCATTTACCCTAAAGGATACGATTGTACCTTCACTGAGAGAGGATTGTTGGTGGAGAATTTTACACGCCCAAATCGATCAGGTTGTTTCTAAGAGCTACATATAATTTATGAAACAACAGTGAAGACTAGTAAAATTGAAAATTGTAGAGCAGAAAGTGTTATTCTCCCTTGGATCAAATAAAACAATGAAGCGTACATAGCATAGCTCAAATGAAACAGCATGTAGATGGACTTATTTTAATCTGAAAATTTTATAAAAGCCAATCAGCAACTGAGCTGCTAGATGATACCAGAAAGAATAAACGTGGCAAACATATATATACAATATTAAAACATCGATCAAACAAAGTAAAAAATCTAATGCAAATAAATAAATTAACAAAGAAGTATAATATTATAGATAACTATATACATGCCGATAATGGGATTATTTACCCTTTAACAAATGAAACCGTCTATAATAAGACTTTATTAAATATTAATTGATTGATTACTATATCACCCAGCTATATAATTTATTTTTGAATTTTTCACTCGGCAGGAGGGGGTTCTTCCCCACCACCAGCATCACCAGCTTCTTGGTCATCGGCTTCACCAGCTTCATCACCTCCTTCTTTACCAGCTGCATCATCTTCATCAGGGTTTATGTTCACAGGCGTTTTGGAAATAACAGGCGCATGGCTTTTTATTTTACATTTATTTCCCTTACATTTCAAAACTCTGCCATCGGCAGTCGGAATATAAACTGTTCGCTTCCCTTTCGAGCTGAGCCACTTGGTTACACGACTTCTTGCTTCAACGACGTCAGTTACAAGGGTCACCAGAACAAGGCTGAGGACCAGCATCACCTTGATAAGCCTCGCCATTTCTTCAATATCGACCTAGCTTTTCATAACAACGAGCAATTTTTGCCCTTCTTATAGCACCCACATGTGTTTATGTATTTTGCGTAGAGATGCAATTATTTATCGATAATGGAAAAAATCGCTGGGGAATTTTATATACTCTGGGCAAGTACCATAGGTATGATGAAATTAGAGTAATGCTAAGTTTTTAGGCAACCTTAAGCATGGAACACGAGAACATATCACGAGGGTTCGTAATTTCAAGTAATTAAGATGGAGATATATATAGACAATTTAGAGATGTCAATTTTACCCAGGAACCCGCAAATTAATTGGTATCCACCCGAGTGGCATGAGTTTGGTATTATCAAAATTTGCTGCGGATTTGGTCAATACATAGGCAAGTCCGTTTTTTCTATTTTAGTTTTTTTATTATTATTTTTAACATTTTTAATCAAAATAAAGAATTTTTTTTTTTATTGGGTTTTCCATCTTGCATTTAGACATTGCTGTTTAGAGATCATTGAGTTTTTCTAATTACAGGTTCATGTAAATTTTTTATTTTGTTTATGTAACTCTAATTTTACTCTATTATTTTTAACTTAAATGCGAAAAATTACTTACAATATACGTATGATTAAAAAAAAATCAGTATTTGACGTAACGAAGTTCTCATAAGAAATACATAAAAAAATAATAATAAGAGATTGTAAAAATAAATCAATTGCAACTAGACAATGTTGAGAGGCTGCACAACAAATATCCACTCTCAACTTAAATCTCGTGTTCCAACTGTTGAATACACCTGATAGAATAAATAATTCATGAAATTATCTTATCAAATGTAGCAAGTGGCGTAGCCAGGTTTTATGTATATCTAATAAAATTTTAAGTTAAATTCCACGCTGTAAAGAAAATTTAATTTGTACTTAGATTAAGTTACAATAGCAAAACTATGAAGGAGTACTTACAATAAAAGAAAGAAAAAATAATTAAAATGTAAACACAACTTTAGAGTTGTGTCCATGAGTAGGAAGATACAATAAATTGAAGAATTTATTTTGGATTGATACATCATCTGTTTTGTTTTAATGTTAGAAATTTAATTTCTCATGTTGTACGTTGATGATGATTGGAATTTGATTATTTCATGTGGATTTTTTAAAGGCTAATTTTGAAAATTTATTGCTTTTACTATTTTTTTTTTTAAGGTTTGATGTTATCGAATGCATTTTGTTACATACCAAATGCAGGATTAATAAAATTTATAAATTCACCATCCGGTGGGTTTCGTAATAAAAAATAATATTTGCCCTAGGCATGGACAGGTTTGGAACTTCATTTAGTGAACCTGAGTTTGGTATTAAGCGCAAACCCGTACCAAACCTACTGGCTACTAATTGTTAGAAAATACGAATCACGTTAAAGTGTAAACAGGGGCGGAGCTCAAAATAAAACTCCTAATTTTTATTATTTTTTCATTTATAGGTGATTTTATTTTGACATTAATGTTCGTAGGACTTACAAAATGACATTTTTATCCAAATATAAAGTTATGAATTAAGTGTGCGAAGACCAATTTATAATTTTTATACTAACTTTTCGTATTTTATATAAAAACTCCAGATTTTTTTGCCAACTCTGCACTCTGCAGTATCGTTGCACCCTTTACCTATATGCTTCCTCGGTCTTTGAGTGTAACTGAGCCAAAATAATATAAAACGCCAATCGGCAATGGACCGATCAACTCGTCTAATATACAACAATAATTGAGATAAAAAAAGAAACTAGCCTGAGGTTATTTTCAATAGAATTTAGGCTATGTAGTTGTATATTTTTTTTTTGGTTTTCTGATCACGAGGTATCTTGTAGAGGACTCCAACTGTGGGAGATATCTTTAAGCCCGTACCACAAACCAGACTAGAAGTCCCCGCTCGAATCGAGAGACACAAGTTCTCTCAACAAAGGAGACTTCTCTGCGACTCAAACTGTGGAGCAAACCTAGTTAAGCCACTATGTAGTTGTATATAGTGATAAGGTCAAGTGATCATATGTATGTACGTAAATTCTTGTTTTTGGATTAATTATTTGATGCAAATCCAAAGAGATTAATATAAAATGAGAAAATTCATAGAAAATTGAAGTCATAATTAATATAGAAATCAAATACAATAACAAAAGACATTACTCTAACATACATGGTATATGTAGTTGCCGATGGGCTTATTGATTTGACTTGTAATATTAGAAACCGGCTATAATAATTAATAAGACGTTATTAATATTAATTAATTTACTATAAATATCACCCAACCAGAATTTACGGGGGACTGGATTCTTCATCAGCACCAGCTTCTGCTTCAGGTTCAGGTTCAGCTTCTTCGGCATCACCACCACCACCTTCTTCAATCGGATCACTGCCTTCATCAGCGTCGATCTTGGGCCTTTTCGGCGCCTTGGGCTTTTTGCACGCTTTGGGGGATTTGATTTTGCATTTCCTTCCCTTACATTTCAAAACTTGGCCACCGCCTATTGGAACTTTCATTTTTGGCGGCTTCCTCCTCCCTATCTTTTTCTTTGCTTCAGCGACGTCCGATACAAGGGCCCCTATAACGAGGATGAGAATCAGAAAAGCCTTTACAACTCTTGCCATTTCTTGGATATTGGACTCCCTTAGGTCTCAAAACCTAGTAGCTAGCTTTATCGAACTTATAGCACCACATTTTCTAGTTTAAGAAAGTCATAATAGATTTTAATTAACGCCACTTTCGGTGTGGCACATGCTCTAGGCAAGTATCATTTGTTTGATGGAATTGGAGTAATGCTAAATTTTGAGGCAACCATGAGCATGGGAACGCGAGAACATATCATGAGACATGAAATTAGAAGAAATTAAGATAGGGTTAATTAGGATTCATATTGAGTCCTTGATGCCCTTAACTAACATAAAAAAATAAATACAAAAAATCAAATATGTTAACAACCATAGAAATTGATAAAACATGCCTGGGTACATGGATTAACTCAATTCATTTTTTACTTTTAAAAAATAAAAAAAGATGTTTGATCAAAGTCATAATGTGTTTGAGGAAATGCCTGTTGAACAGAACATAGAGTGATCTCAAGCTTCTGACCATATCTTTGTTTAGATGAATAAGCTGTGACTTACCAAGAAAGTGATGATTCAGCACTAGCATTGCAATCACCAGTTAGAATGAAAACAAGTGTAACCGTTGCAGGAGGGGAGGATCCCAGCACACCTTCTACATCAAATTGTGTGGCCATATGATTAACTTCTGAATTAATATATAGTTGTATCTAGTACTTTGTTAATTTCTTGAGTAGAAAGAAATGTTTCACTATATAAAACGCAGTCGCATATTCATGACAAAACAACAATAATGATTTAACTACTGCTTGCTTCCACGGAACTGCTCAAAATACATTCTAATAAAACTTTCACAAGTACGAGTGCATATTGCTTGGCTAATGCAATGACATAAATGGTTTCATGATCAAACACCCAAAATAGTTCATGGAAAAATTTGGGATGACAAATTTAAATCGGCTGAATTTTGCCGCCAACTCAATAGTACTCGTCCTGGCAGATTTATAGTCCTCAATTTTCTTGTACAACGCCTCCCATCTTATTCCAAGACAATGATCTGGACTACAAGGATCCATAACTAAATTCAAAGTGTAGCATTCTCAAGAAAGTCTGCCAGAAATTCAACATTCCAGCTGTATACTATTTGAAGCCAATCAAATCAGCAACCCTAAGCTGTGGTTCCAGCGCTATTAGTTTGAAGGGTGCCTATATAGTGATGGACATGCTTCCAAGAAAGCAGCACAAGCAAGAAAGCAATATTCACTTCTCAAGGTCGAGAAATCTAAATGCTTGAGATTTGGTATTTCAGGAAGACTATCGATGGGGACACTCTCAGGCGCGGTGCCGGTCACCAGCCCTATCCTTAGCCGCCCAAGAACACGAGGAAGCCGGTATAGATTGCATACAAAGGTACGACAACAATGGCCATCTTTAGACATCTCAGCAAGACTTGGAACATGTTCAAGACAAACACTTACAGAATATTAAAATAATATGAGATTCGCTGCATAAAGTTCAAGATGCTTTAAGTTGCACAAAGACTTCAACTCTTAAGTACTTCAAAGGACCAGAAACTCGGATGCGTGTCGGACTTCTTATCCCCTTAAAGCTTAACACCTCAAGAAAGGAACAGTAACACAACAATTTTTCAAGAGCCTATTTACTAAGTTAGATGGACCTCCGCTAAACGAAGGGATGAAAGGGAACCGAAGCTGGAGCTAATATCAAAGTAGTGATGGAAAATTGTAAGCGTTGTCCACATTCCACAGTACCGGGTAAGAAAAGTCCAATTCAAGCCTTTGAACTCTCTTTTGAATGCCAAATTTAACCCAACTATCAACATCACAGTCCGAGTCTATATTGGAACAAATCTTTAACTCCTCTAGAGATTGATTTTTAAGTGATCCCAACACAGGCCAGCAACCTTTGCTTTCTAATTACATCCCCTTGGGGAGCATAAGGTCCTCATATCGATCACATCATTCAAGTCTAAAGAACCAGCGAAATATGTCCACAAATATCTCCATCTACTTGAAAAGATGCTGGTTTTGGCAGCCTCTTTAATTGTTGAGCGAGAGAAAACATATATCAGAATGTCGTCGTGTAATTTAGTGATTTGCTTATACCATCTTTTTTCTTTTTTCCTTGGAAGAGCATTTCCGCTGCTGCAACTGCAGTTCCTTTCATGTCGGTTTTCATTGTCTGATCTTGATAGGCTTCTAGGGTTTGATTAGAGAAATTAGGAGTGACGAGAGGAAGAATGTAACAATTCAGAAGATAAAAGAGAAATTCATCAGCGAATTGAAATTAATTTTATTATTACTTGTTAAAAAATATGATGTAAAACTAATTATTGATAGTAGCTCAACATTATCATAATTCTAATCTAATTATAACCTAAATCCGAATTGAAATAAGAAAACCCACTAAAAAAGAAATTAAAATAGACTACGTAACAGCATGTTATTATTTTCTTCTTTTTTTTTGGTGTAAGTCATCCGGTATCCGGCGACTGCATTGGGCCCCAACTAATCCGAATTCGGAGTGTAGTCACAGTTAAGTTTCTTTACCCCTCACAAATGGTGTGTTTAGTGGGAATCAAACTCGAGAGCTTGTTATTATTTTCTTTTAAAAGAACAATAAAACTTTAAAAAAAATGAATGATCCATTTAATTTTTCGGATTTTGCAATTTGCTTTCTTACGAGATCACCGCACTATATATCACTTTCCTTTAGTTGAAAAATAAATTACTAAACCCTATAGTACTCTAAAAGGAAAAAAAAAAAAGTAGAACTCAAGAATAATTAGCTATCAATATATATATATATATATATATATATATATATATATATATCTCTCTCTCTCTCTCTCTCTCTCTCTCTCTCTCTCTCTCTCTCTCTCTCTCTCTCTCTCTCTCTCTCTCTCTCTCTCTCTCTCTCTCTCTCTCTCTCTCGTGCTCCATACAAACTCTATTTATTCATATATTAGGAATCTCCAACCTTTGTCTAGGTTTATTTGTATTTCATATAGTACGTAGAGAGGGGTGAACACAGTTAACAGTTATCAAATAACATAACTACGGAACAAAATCAAATAACATATCTAAGGACTATATAGTATAAAAGACATGTATTATATATAGCTTCCGATAGGTTTATTTACCTTATAACGTACGAACCCGTTTATTATTCAAGACATCATTTATATATATCAATTCATTAATTACATCATCCAGCAATTTTTTTTTTCTCTTTTTTCACTCGACACTTTCTTCTTCACCGCCTGCAGCTTCAGCTTCAGCTTCTTCACTAGTTCCACCACCTTCTTCAGCTTCACCAACTTCACCAACGTCCTTCGAAGGTTTACTTGGCGGCGGTTTGGGTGTTTTGAGGGCTTTGCCTTTAGCCGGCTTTTTTGCTTCAACAATGTCCGATACAAGGGCCATCAGAACAAGGCTGAGGATCAGCATCACCTTGATAACTCTTGCCATTTCTTCTCTGTCGATGCTAGCTTTTCCTTTCTTTGTTACACAGTGAGTACCAACTAGCAATTTCCGTCCTTCTTATAGCACAACATTTTCTACTTTAAGAAAGTGTCAGTGGATTTTAGTTAACGCCATTTATGGTCTGGCATATACTCTAGGCAAGCATCATTTGTTTGATGGAATTATAGTAATGCTAAATTTTCGGCCAACCCTTAAGGATGGCAATGCGAGAACATATCATGAGGCATGAATTTTGAAGTAATTAAGATGTAGATATCGTATTGGTGTTGAGTGTTGAGTCCTTGACGCACTTACCTAGTCGAAAAACCAAATATGTTTAGCAGCCCTACAAATTTCTAAGACTTGGGGTATATTAACTCAATTAATAACATGTTTCCATTCTTTCGTAGACAATTAATTTTTTTCACTAATTCAGATCTACCACTAGTTCATGTCTATAAGTAGGTTCATTATCGGATTGATGTCATGCACGAAATTTAAAATTAACGTGAAGAAATGAAGTGCTTGATATGAAGACGCATTTCTTTTACGAGAAGTGAAAAACCGTTAAGAGAATTGGAACATTTCGTTTCCATGTAAAACTCCTCCTCAATTCGTTCCACATCAATATAATCGATAACTACCTTCTCCAACTGTGTAGCACTCTCGAACAAGTCTATCAGAAATTCAACATTACCTGTATGCAGCTCGAACCCAACTAATTCAACGACCCTAAGGCTTAGATGTGGATGATGCTTCTTGATCTTCCGTTCGTATGGAGATAGTAAACACCGTGAACTCAATGTGCGTGTATATAAAAAAGGGCATACTTTCAAGAAAGCTGCACGAGGAAGGAAGCAATCTCTACTTATTGCAAAGAAGATATCCAAATATGCTCGAGATTTGGTAATTCAGGAATACTGCAGAGGATACCCCGATCAGGCTCATCGCCAAGCTCTAATTTTAGTGTCCTTAGTTGAAAAACAACATAAGAAAATCGGAATAGATCAGGCAAAAGGGATTCACAACAATCGCCCTCTATAGATGCCTCAGCAAGACTTGGAACATTTTTTAAGTAAACATTTAACTCTGGTCCAGAATATTCAAATGTCATAAGATTCGGTGCATCAATTTCAAGTTCCTCCAAGTTGAGCAAAGAATTCAACCTCTAAGTACATCAATTTGAGTGAAGGCCCAAAAATTCGGATACTAAACAGACTCTTTATCCACTCAAGACTTAACTCCTTAAGAAAGGGACAGTAACATAACAAATTTTCCAGAGCCTCTGTTCTTAGTTTAACCCCAGCAAAATGCAGAGACGTAAGGTAACCAGATTCAAAATGTGATGGAAAATTGTACCGATTAAACCTGTTTATATGAAAGTCCAATTCAAGCCTTTGAACTCTCTTTTGAATAGTAAATTTCATCCAAATATCAAACAGCACAGCTCGAGTCTAAATCGAGAGAAATCCTTAACTCCTTTAGAGATTGATCCTTAACCTTTATTGATCCCAGAACTTTATCTATAGAACCCAGCAACCTGTCTCTTCTTACATACCATGGAAAATCGAAGCACCTCATGTCAGCCAAATCGTCAAAGTCTAAAGCACCAGTAAAATATGTCGACAAAAATCTTCATCTACTTGATAAGAAGCTAGTTTTTACCGCCTCTTTAATTGTCAGGCGAGACAAAATCTTTATCAGAATATCGTCTCGTAATTTATTGATAGCATCTTCTGATTCTATTTTTTCTTTTTTTCTTTTTCTTCGTAAATGTCGTTCCGCTGCTGCCATTGTAATTCCTTTCAACTCAGTTGTCCCCTTGTGATCTTTTCTCTTCGAGTCCAATTTTTTGGGGTTTACATATAGAGTTGTTTTAGTTTCGAAACCGCATATAATTCGGATTTTACAATATTTTTCTTTCTTTGATTGAAAAATGAATCCTCTGAAACAATCCCTCTATCATAGATCGAATGATTCATTTTTTACTTCTCAATTTTTTCCCCCCAAAAAGTCTCAAGTTTAAAACCTATGATTAACAATGTGGGGTTAGGAAGAATATCCCACATTAACTGAGATATTAAAGCTTAAGTATATAAAGGTTTGGGCAGCCTTTAATTCTTGAGATGAGCATGAGTTAAGTATGTGAGGATTTTCAAAGTATCAAGGCCTAGCTCATCCATGCGTGGAGCCATACTACCACATTACGTTCCACGTCAAAAGAAGCGGACAAAAGGATTAGTATATCAGGCTTAAATAACTCTCAACAAGACTATAAATGTGCTTATTCATTATTGGTGAGTTTTGAAAAATTTCACAATTTGAAATGGAAAAATCCTTGTGTTGTGCTTCTATCATCTCTATTTGCAAGATTCATATTCTAGGATCTCCTATCTTTTTTCGAGTTTTGTGCGTTTTGGTAGAGAAAGGAAATTTTCACTCGATTTTGGATTAAGATTTCCCATTGTCAAGCCTCCGTGGCTAAGGTGGGTATTTTTCACCCTCCGCCCGTTTATTGGATTAAGGCAATGGTTCAAGGATCCGACTGAGCGTCATTCAATGCATATTATTCAAACAGAATTGTCTAAATAGAGTTTTGAGATGTATAAGTACAACATTGCTCCATATAAATTTTGTACTAAATAGAGAAGAACATAACTAATAGTACAAACAAGGCGGGACTTAACAACCTTACGCCACAACATAACTAACAAAAGGAAAATTACCAGAAATAAAAGATATTAGCGAAATCGATAATTGGGGAATCTCATCTATTCGTGAAGAAGCAAACTAGATATCTCAGTAGGAGCGGTGCTCCGTGACGACATTCAAGACAACCTACACCTAAATTGGCTAACTTATCCGCCACCATATTTACCTCACGAAAAACAGGCAAAAAAAATAATGTCCATTGATGCCATCTTAACATGACTAGAGATCCAACTCGAATGAAGCTGTCAAGATGGTTGATACAAGTCATTGTGAATGCAAGACACAGCAGAACTAAAGTCACTCCCAACTTAAATCAAAAGCAAACTCGATAGCATGAAAGAATAACTTGAAGCTCAGCAAAATAACTACAGCGAAGACCCAAAGGATTGGTAAAGCTGCCATGAAAGCTGCCCTGCTGTCACAAAACACACCCGCAGTATTGGCTTTAATCCAGCAAGACAAAGTGGGGAGCCCCAACACAGGAGTGACCCTAAGGCGCCCTCCAAAAACGAAACTGGACGCCAATAGGTTTAAAATTCTCCAAATTAGATAGCGAAAAAACGAAACCTGGACAAGAAGGCCAGGAAGCTGAAGACGACCACGACAATTAGAAATAATATTTGGCATCCAAGTTAAAGAGTTTCCATAGATCACATCTTTACGAGCCTTCCAAAGACCAAGCAAAATACACAAACCACCAAGCACCCAAACATTAGGTTCTCTGTCACCATTAAGACTAAAAACAAGCTCGATGCAAGAGGACAGATGGATCAGAGAACAGCCATTGGATCAAATTGCAGCCATATATAAGATTAATACGAAAAAGTTGCATGTAATGTACTTTGTATTTTATTTTTTTTTAAGAACCCTAGTACTTTGTATGTTGAGTAGAAAGAAAATGTTCAAATATCAGATGTAATGACACGGTTAGTAAGATTAATACTTTCATAGAACTGCTCAAAATATACAGCTTCTGATAAAAATTTCATAAGCAACAGTTATGACTAGTGCATATATATATATTTGTTAGCTAATGCAAGAACAAATTCTAAATGAAGGAATTTTGCTGCCAACTCAATAGCACGCGTCCTGGCAGATTTATACTCCCATGAGTTTTTCCTGTAAAACTTCTCCCCAGGTTTTCCCAGAAGATAAGCTCTACCGGGATCAATAATTATCTTCTCCAATAGTGTAGCACTCTCAAGCAAGTCCCACAGAAATTTAACATCATCTCTAAGCCACAAGAACCCAACCAATTCAGCAACCCTAAGGCTCAGATGTGGACTATGCTTCTTGACCTTCCGTTCATACGGAGATATAGAACGTGTTGACTGCACTGTGAGTTTATATAACGAAGGACATGCTTTCAAGAAAGCAACACAAGGAAGAAAGCCATATGTATATATATGAAATGAGATATCCAAATGCTTGAGATTTGGTAATTCAGGAATACTGTAGAACACAGCCTCAGGCATATTGCGAATCTCTACTTTAAGTGTCCTTAGTCGCCCAAAAACATCGTCAGGCACAAATGATAGACTAAAACAGCCCTCTCGAAGCATCTCATCAGCAAGAATTGGAACTGGTTCAAAACAGGTAGTACTTAAACCAAATCTGGTCTCTTCAAATGATATGAGATTTGATACATCAACTTCAAGATGATCCTTTAACTTGACCAAAGAATCCAACTGTAAGTAGTTCAGTTTGAGTGATAGACCAGAAACTCGGATACTGGTCAAAATTCTTATCTTCTCAAGAGTTAACACCTCAAGAAAGGGACAGTGACATAACAAATTTTCGAAACCCTCTTTATTTAGATAAACCGATGCTAAACGTAGGGATGTGAGGGAACGAGATACAAAATGTGATGGAAAATTGTACCACTCACTCTTACATAGCTGCAATTGTAAGTCAAGCCTTTGAACTCTCTTTTGAATAGCAAATTTGAGCCCACTATCAACATCACAGTTCGGGTCTATATCGAGACAAATCCTTAACTCCTCTAGAGATTGATCCTTAACCTTGAGTGACCCCAAAACTTGATCTATACATCGCAACGACCTTGGGTCTCTTCCATCCCCCAGCGGACCGAAGCTCTTCATGTAGACCAAATCATTGAAGTCCAAACAACCAGAAAAAAATGTCCACAAATACCTCCATCTACTTGCTAAGATGCTTGTTTTCGCAGCCTCTTTAATTGTTAAGCGAGACAAAATACATATCAGAATATCGTCCGGTAATTTACTGATACCATCTTCTGATGCCATCTTTTCTTTTTTTCTCTGTAAATCTCTTTCCAATGCTGCCATTGTTATTCCTTTGGAAGTATGTTCTTCTTCTTCTGATCTTTGCTTTTGGAGTACCAATTTTTACTTTTTTAGGGTTTTATTATTATTATATACAGTTGTTTTATTTTTCTAATTTTTTTTAAATTATAGTTTTTTTTTTATAATAAACATTTTAATATTATAATTCGATTTACATAAGCCCATAGAATACACAAATAAGCCCCCAAAAAATAAATTCCATATAATACACCCTATCACTCAAACCTATCTTTAATTTTTCTATATATATATATATATATAACCAAAAAAATTTTAAAAAAAAAACTTGAATGATTCATTCTTTTATTTTCTTTTCAATTTTTTTTGTATTATTACATAACTGTAACCATGCTTGAAAAAAAAACACACAACACTACCTTAAAATAGGGATGGCAAAATTCTCAACGGTTTAGGCTTTATGGGACCCCACACTAAATAGGATGAATTTGAATAATTTTTAGGAGCAGGAAAAAACAATTCTCAAATTCTAATAGGATGGGGTTTGGTTTTGTACTCCCCAACACAATCCTCATTATATGTAAATATTTTTTTTCCAATTACAATGTTAATTAATAGATTTTATGTTTATTTTACCCAATATAAATAGGATATAACTAAAAGAAAATCCTATAAATATTTTTATAGTTTTGATATCATTTCAAACTCTTGAAATTTTTTTAATAATTTAAAAACTCTATAAGAATTTTTCCATAAAAGAATTCTCAGTTGATGCTATTCTGATATCTTCCCATAATTCAATATGTGGAGCAAACAAAGCATCAAGACTTGGACTGCCTCTCACTTTCGATGGTGCATCTACTGCTGAGTTTTCTCAGCCTAGTTTGTAATGAATTTCATAGTTATAACCAAGTAGTTTAGCCACCTACTTTTGTTGTTTTGGTGTTGTGATGGGCTGCTCCAATAAAAACTTGAGGCTTCATTGGTCTGTTTGAATAAAGAATTTATGTCCCAATAAGTAAGGACTCCAAGTTTGTGTAGCTTGGACAATAGCAAGCATTTCTTTGGCATATATGGACCATGATCGTTTAAACACTCCCAAAGCTCATCTCATGAATACAATTGGTTTGCCTTATTGAGTGAGGACAGCACCTATCCCTTCACCTAAAGTATCTGGTTCAATCACCAAGGGTTTATAGAAGTTTGGCATACCTAAAGTTGGAGTTGAAGTCATGCCCTACTTAGAGCATTAAAGGTACTTTCAGCTTCCTCAGGCTATCCGAATTGGCCTTTCTTTAACAAGTTAGTGAATGGACAGGCCAAGATGGCATAATTGCGAACAAAGTTCCTGTAGTAACTCGTGAGACCTAAAAATCCACGTAGTTCTAAAACGTTAGTAAGTCTAGGCCAATTGAGCATGGCCTTGATTTTTCCTTGATCCACTTTTACTCCCTCGGAAGTAACAATATTACCCAGGTACTCTAACTCCTATTGCCCAAATGGACATTTACCGACTTTAATAAAAAACTAATGATGCCTCAATACTTCAAAAGCTTGTTTAACATGTTCCAGATGTATGGTCCAATTAGGGCTATAAATCAATATGTCATAAAAAAGAAAATTAATACAAATTTTTGAAGGCATGGGCAAAGAATGACGTTTATAATTACTTGAAATGTAGGTGGGGCATTGTAAAGACCAAAAGGCATGACTAAATATTCATAATGACCATTGTGAGTAAGAAATGCTATTTTAGGAACATCTTTAAGATATACATATACCTGATGGTATCTGACTCTGAGGCCAAGCTTTGTAAAATAGGTTCCTCCATGGAGTTATCTAATGTATCATCAACTGTAGGTTTGAGAAATCGTCCTTCCTGGTTTTGGCATTAATGGCTCTATAGTCAACATAAAAACACCATGTGCCATCTTATTTTTAACCAATAAAACAAGAGATGAAAAGGGACTGGTCCTTGATATTATAAGCCCCAATTTTAACATGTCATAAACTAGTTTTTCAATTTCAGCTTTTTGAAAATAGGCATACTTGTAAGGTGACACATTCATGAGCTCTAATCCTTCTTTGAGCAAAATGTGGTGATCTATTTCTCTTGGTAAAGGTAATTGTTTAAGTTCAGCAAAAATATCAATAAAGAATTCTAACAGGCACTGCATAGTTGGATGGGCATCTTGTTGTATTATCTCTTCAGATGGTACACAAATGGTGAACATAGAAATTTCTTGCCTAAGTTCCTTCGAAATTGCTTTCAAGGATGTAGCTTGAATGGGTTGTTCATTGACCCTTTGTAACCTTTGAAATTGATTCTGCCATTGGAACTCCATAGCCATTTGTTTCTAATTGCACACTATAGTTCCCAATGTTTCTAACCATTGCACGCCTAGCACCAAGTCTAACCGGTTAATAGTAGAGAGTATGGTGTAAGAGAAAATAGAATGCTTTGAAGTAAGATCTGCGCATGCTCAAATCTCCTTTAACATTTTAATGGGCTGCCGTTAGCTACTCTTACATTGAAAGGCTCAGTAGGTATAGTTGGCAGTTGTAACAAGTTGGCTATTTTCCCACTGATAAAGTTATATGTAGAGCCACTATCAATTAATACCACGACTTTATATTGCCTAATTCTAGCTGAAAATCGCATGGTTGTAGAGGTGGTCCATCCTACTAAGGCAAGCAAAGAAATTTTAGGTTTAGGCGGAAATCTAGTTGGTGTTGCATCAATTATATCCCCATCTTTCCCGTCATCCAAAGAGTTTTCTTATGGCAATAGAGTTGTGGTCTTTAACACTTATGTCCTATAATAAACTTTTTGTCATAGTTAAAACAAAGACCTTAAGACAAAGACTTTAAGCACGCTTTCTTTGCATTTCTTCCCAAGATATACGTTTCAGTGGAGTTGCTAGTTTCGTTTTTGTTAGGGTTGGTAGCCCCAGTGGTGATCAGTTGGATGATAGTGGCCAAGTGATTTTTTATTGGTGAATTATTTGCTCATCCCATATGCGAGCAAGGCTGATTGCCTTCTTTAGAGAATTTGGATTGAACATCCGTATATTCTCAGCAATTTCTAGTTTGAGCCCTCCCATGAAAGTCCCCATCTATTCCTTTTGCATCCATCCTTGAACACGATTGCCTAGTTTTTCAAACTCCTTTTGGTAATCCCATAGTGAACCATCTTGTTTTACCCTCACACTCGAAAGGTCTAAATCATGCAAATACTTCCTCAAAATTAACCCATGTCACCACTTTCCATTTTTTTTTTTTTGTAAGCTCTGTAACCATTGTCACCATTGATTAGCCTTTCCTTTTAGGTGAAATAAAGCCAATAAAAATTTTATGTCTCTGTGGTACCTTGATAGTCAAATAATTGATTAACTCGGTTGAACCAAGCTATTGGGTCATCAACCGAATATCATGGGAACTCAACTCAAGTTTGGCTATCTTGGATGAGAACATCTATCGACTTCCTTCCGTACCCTCACGATGTCTTCCTTGTTGCTACTGAATTGGCCATTGTGGTCACCCTTACTGTTGGATCCTACTTCAGTGGTAAGTAACACTTCAAATAGCTTATGATACAACCTTCCACATTCAGTCGGATCAACCGGATTGCTTACAAGAAGGGCAGCCCAACAACGAGTCCAATTATAAACAGCCCATGAAGAAAGCCACATCACAAGTTGGGGAAGAATTAGCTCATGAGGAATGGTACGCAAGCACACGAGTTAGAAGAGCCCCTGGGTGGTTTAAGGATTATGTCGTGTAGTGAAATTGCTAGTACCTTATGATTGTTGGTTTGTTTTTGCTGTCATATTTTCTATTAGAAGTTGCTGAGCTGTAATATTTTTGCTAACGTCTTGGACAGAGGAATATATGTAGAACAGAACAAATTTTTGTGGGGGTATCAGGAAATAAAATATCTCTTTCTATTTTTCTTGGCTCTTCTCTCTGTCTCAACCTGTCTCAACCTCTCTTTCCATTCTTAATATTCATCTCTGATCTTTCTATTTTTGGAGTCAACACTCACTCGAAGAGTGCAAGTTTAATTCGATACATCCTTGATTGCGTAGAGATGTATCAGCTTATTAATGGACTCTTCCATATGGCGTAATTTATCAACTACAATACTCATTCCATTTTGAAGTCTGCACACTTTCTCTAATTGTTTAATTCGTTCTTTATTGTTTGCCATTGTAGTCAGATACTAATGATAGGTCCCAGTCAAAGCTTGATTACAGTTGCTAAAAAAAAAAGAAAAGATTTTCTTATGGCAAGAATTAACCTACTAAATTGGATGAAATTACTTGTTGCCTTCATTGAATTTTGATGGAATATAAATACGTAAAGTTGAACCACATCTTGTAAACTCTAGATCGCGATTGCTACAAATAAGAGAAAAAACTACTTATTAGTTCAACATATCACAAATAAACAACTAAATTGCATGACCTATTCTTATGTAAACATGTGAAAATTGGCCAACAATGTGGACTCATTCTTCAACAACAGTCCTCAGCAGCGCAACAACACATCCCCCTTACATATACCTTGGATTTTTTATAGAAACACGTTGAGATCACCTTGTCCTATCAGTTTTGATGTTGAGGAATAATTTTACTATAGATCGGTGTGCGAGCACTAGATGTGTGACAAAAGTATTATTGTTCTATTTATTTATATTGAATTAGTAAATTGAGTTATTAGTTTTTTTTGTAATAAAAAATTTATAAAACATGAATGCTTAAAGTGGATTTTAGAGTGCACAATAGACTCACCCATACAAATGGTTTTGTGATATCAAACAATCAAAATATATAAAGTTAATCAAAATTAGGGTATCATGCTCAAATTCTAATTGGAAAAAACAATAAAACTGGACAGAAAAATAATAATAGTAACACTCAAATGATTCATTCTTTTCTTTTCTTTTTTTATTTTAATTATAAGTTTCAAGTTTACAATTTATGAATGACTATGTGCTGCTGCTTGGAAGATTATTTCATAAGTTTATTTTTGCAGCTGTGTTATTACATTGGTGTCGCCATTAAGGGAAAAAAAAACCACAAAACAAAACAAAGCAAACGAAAAAAGCACAACGCCACATCA
Organism: Citrus trifoliata; assembly: GCA_018350135.1. NCBI lineage: Eukaryota > Viridiplantae > Streptophyta > Magnoliopsida > Sapindales > Rutaceae > Citrus > Citrus trifoliata. Next base: position 20,944,814 of record CM031392.1, on the reverse strand, counting down.
AAAAGCTTGATCCGGCAAGTAAGCCAAAAAGGGATCAAAACGCGTGATGGGGTAACAAATAAGAGGAACTGCCATAGCTCCTGCAAATCCCAGCCCTACATTTATATCAACTTTTTCTCCACCTTTGACTTTCCAATCAAAGCATTGCACAAAGGCCCCAATCGTGGCATGCATCACCGTATACGCAAGCAAAACACCTGAACATCCCCTCCTTCCTCCACCAAACGGAATGTAACTAAAATCCTGACCCCTCATTTCCATCTGATCATCTCGATCATTCATCTGACTAAAGTTGACCACAAACCTTTCTGGTATAAATTCGTTCGGTTGTTTCCATATTTCTGGATCCCGCATGATGGCATGTATATTTATTAGGGTTTTAGTCTTGGCTTCGATATCATAGCCGTTGATCTTGCAATCATTGGTGCATTGTCTGTGTATGATGGGGCCTGGAGGATGTAGTCTTAGGGATTCTTTAACGACTGCTTGTAAGTAAGGGAGTTTTGGGACGTCTGATTCTTTGACTAGCCTGCTTGACCCAACAATTGACTTGATTTCATCTCTAAGCTTTTTGAATACATCAGGATGGTTAATAAGCTCTGCTATGGCCCATTGTACAGCAGCTGATGTACTATCAACACTCGCCATAAATAATTCCTATCATGTAATTGAAGGAAATTATTACAAATTTATTAGTAATTGCTTGTTTACTTGGGCTAAATTTAACTTACAATGAACACGTAATTAAGTTATCAATTAGTAATGGCACAACAAATACAAATAAAAACGTATTGTTCTATCCTAGGTAATACATACCAAATTACTAACTATCTTTTATCATGAATGGTGCTTATACCATCAAGTGAGAATAAAATTATGTTATATATGTATTAATTATTAAGTTCAAAACCATCGTAAATTCATTTTGCATATATGGCAGAACTTCATTGAATGGTGGTAAATTAGCCCTAGAAAATACTTTGTTGTCCATGTGTATATAAATGACTAAAATTTAATTACTTTTAAATTGTATGTTAATACTCAGGAATCACAAACTTGTATATTCTTTATAAAAGTATTTTTTTTAACTAAAAAATAAATTTTACTTAAGGATAAGCTAAATTTAGCCGGAATCATACTCCTCCCACAAAAAGAGATTTACAAGAGCGGAACTAGGTACAAGCCTCAAGGACCTGGCCGAAAAAAAATCAGAAAAACGTAAAATGAAGGCTTGAATTGAAATTTTACCATGACCACGATAATTTTACATTAACCCCTTAATTTGTGTTTTTTTATTATAACCTACAAAATTTTAAGATTTCTCCATTATGACTCCATCAGTGGCCTTTTCAATTTTACAAATATTATGTCATGGCCTAGTTAAGCTTATAATTTATCCATTATAACCATTTCTAACCAAAATCATGGTTCCCACTAAAGGTTAACATATGCAAAATCTTTTCGTTCATCAATATTGAAAAAATAAATATATAAATATCATTTATAGGCCATGTAGTTATGAAGCTCGTAAAGCCTAATTGGTAATAAATACTTTTCAAGGACTACTCAACTCACTGTATATATATCCGAAGATTAATTTTAAAAAATAATCATTATCGATATCGAAAATAAAAATTAAATAAATTAAGAACTCACCAATAAGAAATGCTTGATCTGGTTTCTTGTTAACTTCACTTCAGCATCTGGATCACGATAAGTCTCCAA